>JAADVK010000182.1:0-39865 GCA_023334975.1 Globisporangium sylvaticum
ATGCAGGTCGAGGAGTTAGTCGGCGAGATGGATCCTCTTGCTCATCCGGAATGTATTTTCGGCGAGCTCGTCGACAGCGATGACGATGAGCCTGTCGCGACTGGTGTCCACCTGGAAGGCGAGAGCACCAGATCAAGATCGGCACCCAAACTCGAGACTCCTCCCTTTCCAGATTTCAACGGCAAGAACTTCCCATAAGAAAGTATCCTAGCCGGATTGCGAGGTAGAAAATTAAACTTGCAATATATCCAGGGTGAATTCGTTTGCTGGTTCGATACGTTTTAGAAAACTCAAGATCATTGGAGCAAATGTACTTTTACTTGTCACGCACGAAGATGACGACCTTCATTCACTCGTACTTTTTGTCTCTCTGCTATTAACTGTAGGTCTGACGTAGCAGCTTTTGTTACAGCAGCAAGCCACAGACCATGCGAACGAGTTGCTCAGTCTAGCGTGGGTCGATCTGCGCCACGCCCGCGCCTCAATAAAAGACACGAGCTCTATTCGACTGCCTTCGTCTCAATGGCCTCAAGACACTGAGCTGCCGCATCGTTATTGGCGTCTGATTCTTGAGGTCCTCTTGTTTAATCTCGCAACAACCATGTATTCCTTTGTAGGTATAGGACATATATTATGTGTACTTTTCCATACCCAACACTATCTGTACGAAAAAGGACATAGCAGCGCACACAAATAATAGTTAGGCACAAACTTGGAAGCATCCTCCTAGCTGTGCTATCAACAACAAGAGCACCACGACTGGCGCATGTGCCATCTGCTGATCCGTGATGCTGCGCAGCAGCATGGCCTTGAGCTTCTTTACCATCGCCGAATTGAAGGTAATGCTGCTGGCGCTGTTCCGATCTCGCGTATTTCATGTACGTCTTGTCCGCCGAGTCGCACGCGACGTAGCGCTCGTAGCGTGTGCGCAGCCAGCCAAATTACGAGTACTCGTTTGGTCGTCCAGATGCCACTCCAACCAGCTCTCAAAGGTCCTGCTCGCGATGTCCAATTAACAGAGCAGCCCCTCCACGGTCGCGTACTTGCACCAGTACCGCGCAATTCGTGGCAGCAGCGTCACGATGCGGTTTCGCGCGTTGTGCGCGTGGTTGATAGACTTGTGGTACAACTCCATCTCAATGCAGTTGAACCGCACGGTCAGCGTTGTGTAGTCGATGCCGATCGCGTGCTCAAAGATCTACCGTGCGCGCTTGAAGTCCTGTTCCCTCGTTTCCCGCTGCGCGGACTTCCCAATGTGGTGACGCGACCAGCCTCTGGAATTGCCATGAAATAGGTCCTTAGCGAGCGGCACCATGGAGGCGCTGATAGCCAAGTTCATGGTTTGCACAACAATCGCCGCCTTAAGGAACTGTACGCTGAGCATCTTGACTGCGATCGGCAACGCCTTGGCTTTTATGCGGCATGCGAATGGAGAACGACCGGTTCGTTGTTCCTATGATGCTTCTGTGTCAGAATAAAAACAAAGTAAAAGCGATGCTACCTTACCACCTTTAATAAAGGTCCCTCGTGTTTGTTGCACGAAAGTTCAAGTGATGCAACTGTGGCCAGAGTAAAAACAAAAGTAGCAACAAAAAACAAAGGTAAAAACGTTTGCACGTTCAAACGTTGCTCAAATCATTTCGTTTGTGGGTCATCATATCGATTTATTTGTCGTGTATTTTTGCACGAGTGAGTGTTATGGAGTATTTTGCGCACGAATTTCTCCTAGAAGCGTCTTGACCAAAACTTAAACAGCGTTACTATCGGAAAAGTCGAGGATCTTGACCGGATTTAAAAAAAGCGAAGAAGCATAGAGGGATCGGATGTGTCGCGAAGGTTGCGCCAGCAATCAGCATGTTCAATAACGCGACGGTATGAACTGGAGTGGTGAAATGTAGCAGTTGTGTGCTGGAAAACGATTGTGTTATGTGACAATGGCTCGCTGTTCTTGTGGTGCAAGCGAACTTTACCCAACAAAACATCCTTCACCAAAACAGGTCGGCCGGCTGGCCCATCGGAGGATTCGCAATGGCATGCATGCAACGGCAATTTCCGATCACCTGCTTCTCAATGGTATTCTGACTCGGAACGACCAAGGGGGTTACACCTGTACATGGCGTTGTTTGACGCAGGAGGCAATCGACAGCGACAGCAGTTGAAGTCAGGAGAACCAGTCAAAGTCTGTTACGAAAGCGTACCGCATTAAACCAACCGGGCGGCGGAACATTCCAGCTTCAACCGGAACCTTCTTAACATTATACATCTTGATACACAAATTTATAAAGGTTTTCGTGGCCAGTATCACCCCGCCCAGCCATTCGCTCACTCAAGCCGAAAGTTACGAACCGATTGTGCCATCTAACTCGTCAAGCTTTCCTTTTTGCGCTGCGAGTGATTGCGCTTGAGGCGAGAGCCGCACATTTCCGCATTCCGCAATTTCCCCAGAGAGCAGAGCAGCAGCAGGAAGACCAGCAGCAATGGGCGAAGCCAACAGCAGCAGCGACGCGCACGCGCAGGACCCGGAAGTGGCGGCGCAGCAGCAGCAGCAGCAGCCAGAGGAGGAGGAGCAGACGCTCTCGCTCTTCATCGCGCCGCCGACCGCCAGCGGCAAGGACGCCGGCAAACAGCAGCTCGTGCGCCTGGACCACGTGAGCGCGGGCGACACCGTGCTCTCGCTGCGCCAGCTCATCGCAGAGTACCCGGCGCTCGCGGGCTACACGTGCTACCACCTGGAAGTGCTCTCGGCCGAGCAGAAGAAATGGTGCGTTGTTGGTAGTATTGGTGTGCGTGTTTGACACGCGCATGCGTCCTGCACACATGGAATGCATAATGCTCACATTATTTTGTGCGACCATTATGTGCTTGCAGGGTGGCGCTGAACGACTTTGTGGAGCTTGGCGAGTACGAAGACGTCGTCGACAACGTGACGCTCAAGATGGTGCTCGAGAAGTACGACGCGCGCAAGGTGCGTGCGCACGTGCGTCGCTTCCGTGACGTGCTGAGCAACCCGCCAATCCCGCAGCTCGCCGAGGAAGGTGCCGAAGAAGACGCCACCGCTGCTTCTGCGTCGACGGTCGCTGGCACGAAGTCTGGCAAGGCCAACAAGAAGAAGAAGAGCAAGCAGCCTGCTGACGAGACGGCGGCCGCGCTCACTGCCACGAATGGCGACGCGAAGACCAACGGCGAAGCTGCTGCCGAAGAAAAGAAGGCGAACGAAATCTCGGAGAAGCAGCTGCAGCAGCTGCGCGACATCCACGTGAAGCTGGAGGCCATCAAGGTGCCTGTGCTCCCAGAGCTGAAGGACTTTTACACGCTCCCAGGCACGACTCCTGCCACTGCGACTGCCACTGCGACTGAGAAGCCAGCGGCCAAGGGCAGCAACAAGAAGAAGGGCGACAAGAGCCAGAACCAGAAGCAACAGAAGGACGACGACGTGCTGGACGCGAAGCTGCCGACGTGCGTCAAGAGCATCGTGTTCTCGGGCTACAACCCTCCTCCTGGTCCACGCAAGCTCGCCGGCGACCTGCTCTACCTGGAGGTCACGATTGCCGACGGCTCGGTCTTCCATGTCACTGCGCATGTGAACGGCTTCTACGTGAACCGCTCGACGGCGACGAACTTTGATCCTCTGCCGCTCAAGGCGTCGACGCAGGCGCACCTGCTGACGGACGTGCTCTCGAATGCGTCTGAGAAGTTCAAGACTCTGTACGCTTCGCTTCTCGAGAAGGCTGCGTTGCTCGCGAAGCAGGGCCCTGCGTCGATTGAGTGGATGGTCGCTGCTGGCAACAACGTCGGCGGCAAGCTGCCGTGGAACACGCCAGTCGTGAAGAACGCCAGACACGAATACAACCTGAACCGCGCGGAAGACGAGCTCACCGCCTCGTTCGGCATGGACGAGCGCGGCGTGTTGCGCGACTGGAACGAGGAGTACCAGTGCTGCCGTGAGCTGCCGAACGCGACGCCCAAGGAGCAGATCGTGCGCTCGCGCGTGATGTACAAGATCGTGAATGAGTTCGTCGAGTCGGCGACCCAAGGTGCGGTCGCGATCGTCGAGGGCCACATCCCGCCGATCAACCCGATGGACGACGTGAGCGCGCACGTGTACGTGTTCAACAACATCTTCTTCTCGCTCTCGATTGACGGCAAGCTCACCGCGAAGGACGCCGCAAGCGAAGAAGCCGCGTACTCGTCGGCGAACCGCGACTTGCAGGGCGTGAAGGCGTTCAACGACGCCGACATCCCGGGCTTGCACACGCTCGCGACTGCTGTGGTCGACTACTTGGGTGTGCGTGTGATCGCGCAGAGCGTGATCCCAGGCATCTTGCAGGGCGAAGCGGCGTCGAAGCTCGTGTACGGCTCGGTAGACGGCGGCAAGACCATCGCGTCGAACGAGAAGATGCACAAGCTGATGCTGGAAGCCGGTGAGAAGCTCCACATCGCTGAGCGCAGCATCAAGCCACTCGGCAAGGACGAAGAGGACGAAGCCGCGGAAGCGACCAAGGACGATGAAATCGTTGCGTCTGCGAACGTTGGCGGCGAAGCTACCACGGAAGTTGTGAAGCTCTGCGGACCAGTGGAGGCCAAGGGTATCCTTGGATCGGACGGCCGCATGTACGTGCTTGACCTCGTGCGCATCACGCCAAAGGACGCGACGTACTACGCCGAGCGTGCCCAGCAAGCCGCTGAAGATGACGGTCTTCGCTTCAACCGCCAAGACGAAGGATACGTTGCGCTGCTCCGTCCTGAACTTGTGCAGCTGTACTCTCTGTGGAAGCAGAACCAGGCGCGCAAGGAGAAGCGCGATGCGTTGAAGGCCGCGAAGGACGCCGAGAAGAAGCCAGAGGATGAAGCTTCCAAGGAAGCCGAAGAAGAAGAGGAGGAAATCGATGTGGGAGACATCCCAGCCGTGCGCCTCAACCCGAACGTGTTCCAGAAGTACAAGGCTTCGATCGACGAGGCGGAGGTCACTGCGGACGAAGAAGCCGCGAACGACGCTGCGGCGTACTTGCAGAATGTGGTCATCCCAGCGTTCCTCTCGGACATCCGTCGCGGATCGATCTCGCCAGCGGACGGGTTTGCGCTCACGGAGCTGATGCACTCGTGCGGTATCAACATGCGCTACCTGGGTCGTCTCGCGTCGCTTGCGAAGAAGTTGGAGTCGATCGGCGGCATCTCCAAGTACGTCTTGGAGCTCTTGGAAGTGGAAATGATCGCGCGTGCGGCTAAGCACGTGCTCGCGGACGTCTTGAACGCCGATGAAGCCACGCGTGCGGCTCCAGGTGATGTGCTTGTGCAGATCCTGAACGGAGTCCTCGGTTCCTCTGGCGTGAAGAGCGACGAAGACTTTGGCGGCAAGGCGAAGAGCAAGAAGGCGGGCAAGAACGCCAAGAACGCCAAGAAGAACGACGAAACCGCGGACGTTGCTGACGTTGCTGCTGCTTCGTCGAGCTTGGACGCGAAGGCGATCTGGAAGAAGCTCGAGACGGAGATCAAGAACCGTTTCGACTACAACTTGACGCTGTGGAACCGTGAAGAAGAAGTGGACAGCGCCGAAGTGCCACTCGGACGCGTCCACAAGACCGTGCTGCTTCGTCGCCTGTGCCAGCGCAACGGTCTTCGCGTCGTGAGCCGCAACTACGACTTCTCGTCCGCGCAGCCGTTCACGATCGAGGACATCACGGGCATCGTCCCAGTGGTGAAGCACAGCCTGCCAGCGCACCCGCTGCCACAGGCCAAGCAGCTCTTGGAGCGTGGTCGCCTGCACCTGAGCGGCGGCTCGCTCGCCACTGCCTACGACATGCTGCAAGAGACGTCTGCGCTCCTGTTCCAGGTGTGCGGCGCTGCCCACGAGGACGCTGCTCTTTGCAGCACGTCGATCGCCACGGTTCTGTACCACGCTGGCGACATTGCCGGTGCGATCGCGCAGCAGCAACGCGCGCTTGCGCTGTACACGCAGCTCTCGGGCATTGACTACCACGACACGGCGTTCGCGCACGCGAATCTGGCGCTGTTCCTGCACGCGAACGGCCAAACCGATGTCGCGGTCGCCCACTTGCGCCGCGCGATCTACTTGCTCGAGTTCTGCAGCGGCCCTCACTTCCCAGAGATCAGCTCGCTGTACTTCAAGATGGGCATGATGTGCCAAGACGTCGGCCAGATCACGCTGGCGCTGCTGTGCCACCGTGAGTCGCTCAAGCGCGGCGAACTGGACCGCATCCAGGCTGCCAACACGCTGCACCAGATGGCGTTGGCGTGCGGACTCGCGGGCGGTTTCCGTGAGGCGCTCGCGTACGAGAAGAAGGTGTACTCGCTCTTCAAGGAGGCGTTCGGTGACGAAGACCCGCGCGTGATTGAGAGCGCCAAGTTCATGGCCAAGTTCACGGAGCGAGCAGTCGAAGGCGCCAAGGGCCGCGTGGAAGTGGACGCCGCCGCCGCCGCGGACGCGATCGCGCACCAGCTTCTCGAGGAACTGACGATCAAGGAAGAGCCTGCGCCGTCGAAGAAGAAGAACAAGAAGAACAAAAACAAGAAGCAGCACTAAATGGAAGGCACAGAGAGTCCAAGACAGTCAGACAGAACGTAGGAAACCTAGGAGAATGGACATGAAGACAGTGAGCAAGCAAGCAAACGCATGGCTTGCATTGTTGTGTGGCATACGAACAAAAGCAGAAAACAACAACAAATAGACGTTAGTGATCAATACTGATGGGAAGTGGCTAATGACAGGGTTTTGTGGAAATTGGTACGACCAATTTCAACCAATTTTACATCTCTGTGGAAAATGGATGACAACATCACTACAGCAGAACTAGCATCGTCAGTCTTCCTTCTTGTGGCTGAGCGCGCGCTTGGTCTTCCACTCGTGGATGGTTTTCCGCAGCTTCTTGACCAGCGCGTCGATCTCCTGCCGCGTCATGCCGATCGCGCACGCGAACGTCAGGTACGCGACGGGAAAGTTGTCGAAGTGCGCGCCGTAGGACGTGAACGCGTAGCCGCCAATGGTTTTGCTGTCCAAATACGACACGACCCTACATAAAGCAAGCCAGAGAGAAGTGAGGCACGATTTAGCTAGGCACTGGTGATCAGAGTCGGAATATAATAGCTCGTCGTAGGCACCTTGTGCCGGAGACGCCTCGTGCGAAGAGCATGGCGCCAAAGAACGTGAGCTCCCGCGCTTTCGTGCTCGCGTCTGCCGTCTCGGAGCAAAAGCTGCTCAGCGTCATCGCGAACGAGATCTGCGCATAAAAAAGCACACCAACCAGTGAGAGATTAAGAACGTTCACGCCAGACACACACACACACTTGCAATATGAGAAAGCTCAACTCACATCGTTGAACGGCACGTGGAGCACGCGCTCGCCAAACTCGCTCGCGACGCTTTGCAGCTGCTCGTTGAGGTACTTTGCGAGCTTCTTGCGCTCCTGCAGCAGCTCCCGGAAGCCATTGCGTCCCTGATACCAGCATCAAAGCAAATTCCATAGTCATTAGAATCGCAACCACCCGTCAATATGCATCCTCGTAGCCAAAATCGTACCATCTGCAGCATCGTGATGAAGAAGTCGAGCGTCGGCGTGATGCTCGCGCGTCCCGGGTACAATTTCGAGACGCTCGCGACGAACTCCGACGACGACGAAGCCACGATCGCGCCGCCGACCGGCACCATAAAGTTCTTGTCGAGGCTTTGGACCACCGCGTCCACGCGTCCCAGGCGCATCGCCTCGTTCACCAGGTGCATGCACTTGGAGGACTGCACGCCGTACGCGTTGTTGATCACGTGCGCGACGTTGTGCGAGTCACAGAGCTGCGCGATTTCGTCCACTTTGTCAAAGCCGCGCGGCGCGAAGCAGCTCGTGGTGCTCATCACCGCCAGGATCGCGTCGCTCCCGTGCTGCTCGATCATCTTGCGCATCGCGTCCGTATCTGTTCGCAATTGGCCGCCATCGTCGATCACGTTTTCCAGCACGAGCGGCGTCAAACCGGCCGACAGGATCGACTTGAAGCACGATTTCTGGTCGATGCGCGGCCAGATCACGTACTTGGCGTGCGGTTTGCTCTCTCGAAGTGTCAGCAGCACGAGTGTGAGCGACATGCCGGTCGCCACGGGCAGCACGAGCGCGCTCGCGACCATGCGCATGCCCGCTTCCTTGAGGATGTCCTTGGCGAGCGCGTTCGCGAGCTGCACGATGAGCGACGAGCCCGCGGCTTTCGGCTGCACCGCAGCGACGTCACCGGAGCGTCCAACGCCATGGCACAGGTGGAAGTGGCGGCGCGCGACGAGCGATGAGAACACGCGCGCCTCGCGCTCACCGGCGCCGATGTTCGTGCGGAAGTTGTTGCTGTCCATGGCCGCGAGCGTCTGAAGCGCCATCTCGACGCTCTGCTCATCCCAGCCGTCGTCCGGCACGCGCCGCTGCGAGAGCAGCGTCGTGAGCAGCTGCTCGCGGTTGCGCAGCGCGTCCAGCCCCTGCTGCACGTACGTCTTGGGCACGAACGCCTCGGCGAGCTGCGCGTTCTTGGCGTTCATGGTCCTGGCAAATAATGGCTCGCTTTTTATGGGTTTGGCTTTTGACAAGCATCGGGAAGGAATAGTACCTCATGGGAGGGGTATAAATAATTTTCGTATCGGTTTTTACAATAGAGCCAACAACAACATTCGGCCATCAATGATCCAACAAGTGCTTGTGTGCGTAAGTGTGTGAATGTATGTATGTTCCGGTATGTATTGCTTGCATTGTGAGGGACGGATAGAATTACTACTAGACTACTACTACTCCATGAGGAAGATGCGGCTCGCAATATCGCACACGAGCCAGTCGATGCCCGTGATGAGCCCGTCGCCCGTGAACGCGCTGCAGGACACGATGTTCCAGTGGCGGTTCGCAAACTGCTCCGAGCGCAACTCGAGGACGTCGGCGATCTCCGCGGACGACATGGCGCCGGGCAGGTCCTGCTTGTTGGCGAAGATGAGCAGCGTCGCACCCGCCAGTTTCTGTTGAGTGGATATACATACCAGCAAGCGAGCAAATGCGAACACAAACAAGTTGTTAGCGCGTTTGTTTTGTTTTGTTTGTTTGTTTGCTTGCTTGCTTGCTACGCACCTCTTGCGTCAGGAGCTTCTGGAGCTCGAGCTTGCAGTCCTCGAGGCGTCTTCTGTCTGCGCTGTCGACCACCCACACGAGTCCGTCCGTCTAGTGAACAGCAAACAACACAAATGAGCACTTGCACCGCTTGTGTGAGTAAATTGTTACAGAGAGTATCATCCGTCACACCTGTTCAAAGTAGTTTCTCCAGTACGAGCGGATGGTCTGCTGGCCACCGACGTCCCACACGTTGAGCTTGAAGCTACGACACAACAGCAAATAGCAGAGGATGTTAGATAGCACGACCACCATCGCCAGCACGCACACAATGCAGACAGGTGCGCTGCCAAGCTGGCACAAATTAACACAAAGGACACTCACTCCTTGTACTCGAGCGTCTGGATGTCAAAGCCGAGCGTGGGCGAGATCTCGGTGATGTCCTGCCCCATGAACTTCTTCAGGATCGTCGTCTTGCCCGCATTGTCCAGTCCGCTGATCACACGACAACACACAAACACACAAACCACAGAGCGTCAGCAACAGAGCACACACATACCCACACACGCACAGCCAAGTGTATCCTTCAAGAGACTCGCGCGTCAACGCACAGCATGAGCACGCGGATCTCCTTCTCTTTCTCCTTCACTTTCTTCAAGATGCTCAGCAGCCCCATTTTGGTCGATTCCTGTATTATCATGGCCGAAGCAACGCAAAAGCAAAAAAGGTAGAATCAGAGACATCAAGTCTGAGTCTCTGATTCATTCCATCAATGTCTGATTCCATCTCGCATGGCGACGTTTCGTGCTCCCCAATTTCCTTCTTCACAACCATCATCATCATCATCATCACCAAAAGCGCATTTGACGAGCTCAACGACCTACGGATTGGCAGCCGGAGACGACGAAGGAAAGTGCGCGGAGGAGCAGCTGCGGCCCGGGCGTCAGTGGCAGTAACAGTAACAGTAACAGCAGCAGCGGTAGTGCGAGCGCAAGCGGAGGCGTGCGCTTCAGCGAGTCGCCTGCATGGGAACGTGACGACACCCATGACTGGTGCAGAACGCGCATGGGCAACCAAGAAGACGTGTCCGCTGTGGCTGCTGACGCGAAAGCCTACGTAGCGGGCGATCTGCTGCAGCAAAGCGGAAATTATCAGAGAGATTGTCAAGGTGAAGAGGCACAGGAGGAGGGGGTTGACGACTATGACGACGACGAAGACGACGAACACCCGAGAGTCCAAGCGTCTGTGTGGCTGGAAGACAATTCGGATTTGTTCGAAGACGATGAGCAGCAGCAACAACACGAGCGGTACCAGCAGCAGAACGACCTGCCGACTGCGCTCGAAGCGCTGCTGGACCTAGAGCTCGACGTGCACAACCTGCCAGCGCTGGAGGGCAACCAGTTTGCGCTGCAAGCCCCAATATCAGCAGCAGCCAGCGTCCATGCCTAAGCGGAAAGTGAAGCACGGCGGGATCTACTCGCTGCTGCTAAAGAATCGCGGACCTGGAGGCCACGAGCCCGTCCTCGTGGACGAGAAGCGCAGCCCCGAAGTACCAGAAGGTATGGATTGATCTTGGTGCGCATGTTACGATCTCGGTAAGCATGATCCTTATATTCTGTCGTATTGTAGACTCGCCCGGAAGAGTGCGCTCCTCTGCAGCGTTATCATCCAAGGTGAGCATGACAGGCAAAGTCGCTACCTTCACTTGTTCTGTTGGCGTAATGTTTGACTTGTTTTTGCTCACTAATCAAACTGTGTCGATCTACTGCTGTAGAAATCCCCGCCACCTCCGCCAGCCACTGCAGGCAAAGCCCAACCCGGCAGCATCTATCGGATGTTGCGACGGTACCCAAACGGAAGCTGAGCCTGCTGGTAGCTGCTGACCGTGACATGCTCATGAAGGATGAAGTGAGAGCGCCACGGGGTATCAAGTACCGCTAGTTACAGTACGAACGGATGCACTGTGTGAATGTGGGTCTGTCGTACAAGCAGCAGCGATTGTGTGTGTGTGAGTGTGTGTGTGTGGCTTAGGAGTACGACGAGTGCCGCTTGCACACTCTAAATGTAGCCATCCATCTTTGTAAGCTGGCAGCAAATGGCTACGTTATTCATTTGTATTGGTCATGTTAGCGGATTTTTGTGGTTGTTGTTCACTGTCTAGATACGTAAATAGTTGCTTTTTATCGCTACTTCGCCTTTGGGAGAACGCTGTGGCTCTATTATCTGGCAGCAGCAGCAACAGCGCTGGTGTTCTTGAAGTCCTTCCTTGGCCACAGAGGTGCTTTTGCTATGGGTATTGATCGACTAATTCGCCATGGCCGGACATCCATCCATTTATATTGTTACACACATCACATTGGAGCTAAAATATATCTTCACTTTGAAGTTGAGCCCAGAGTTTCAGCGTGTGGCACCAGTTCGTTCTTTGCGATCTCTCTAGCAGATCAATCTCTTCAGCGAGAGGGAGAGAGAGAAACGAGAATGAGCTCTGGTTCTGCGTTGAACCTCCCCTTCCAAGCAGAGCTCAACGAAGAAGAGCTCAATTCATGAAAGAATAAGCTTTACAAGGTGCATGTCGATCCATTTTGTCATGTGCTGTCCTCACCAAAGATCTCTTTTTGTTCTCAAGCCCTCAAGCAAATAATAATAAAGCGCATATACATACACGAAAAGCAAAAGCAAAAACAAGTAAGAGGAGGGATCATGGACATCGTTGTGATCTCAACACCACATCAAAATATTTCGCTCCAAATATTAGGAGACCCTCGCACTCAACACCAGCCAAAAAGTGCATGCTGCATTTTCGTTCCGCCCTGTTTCTCTCGCTTCGCATTCGCGGATTTCCTGATTTCTCATTCGTGTCCGCCCCTAAAAATTTGGACCTCGAGGTCCTAAAAGAATGAAACCCTCCCTTCATAACCACTATAGTTTTTAAAGCACTCATTCTAGATTTACGAAAGACAATTGACCTTGTTTGGCAAGATGACCATAATTATTATTGGGAGAAGTTAAAAGGTGTACAGTGATAAGAAGGCTCTTAGAGCCAACCTGGGTTTATGGGTGTGAACGAACAAGGGCGGAAAATGAATCGAGCGATCGAAAAAAGAAAGAAGCCGGCCGCGCGCCGCTCTATTGTCGCCAGGGCCAGCTCAAGCGCCAAGTGAAGAGCAGAAGTGAAGACGGGGCCGCCGCTGCTTCCATCATCACCCCTGCGTCCACACGCGTGCTCACGCATCCGGCAGGTCCTCCCCACACAGGCTCGTCCGCAGCTCACAGTCCGCAGTCTCTCTCACACGCCCAAGCAGCTGCAAACCAGCGCGCCGATCACTCTCTCGCATTCGCATTCGACTATAGAGCAAACTAAGCAGCCAAGCAGCCAGCCAAGCAGCTCAAGGATATCGGATCCTCCATTCTCTTTCGAGCCATCCACGCGCATTCGTCGTTCCCTCTACGGCAGTGAGAGTGTGTGTAATTGGCCGCCATTCGCAAGTGAAGCGCTTCGTATCCGCCCCTTCGCGCAGTTCTCTTCGTGCTCTCTCGCGCACGCTTTCGCGGGTCTTTTGTTCCGTCCATTTGTCTGTCGATCAGTCAGTCAGTCAGTCAGTGGGGGATTTCCTTCCAGTCGAAGAAGCAGAAGAAGACCACCAACCAGCACAACAGTAGTTCGTATACAGAGACCCATTCATCATGACCGGAGGCAAGCAGCAGTCGCATCCCCAGCAGCAGCAGCAGCAGGTGCAGTTCGACCCGCTGCGGCAGTACATCACGGCCAAGGAGGTGGCGCACAAGCGACTGAGCGTGACGAATGCGAACAACAGCAGCAAGGGCGAGCTCTTCAAGCGCTCCAACTCGTCCAGCACGTGCAACGCGGACGAGCGCCGCGCGAACGACCCGGCGGTCACGATTGAGGGCTCTTCGTTGCCCTCCTCGTCCGCATTGACGTCCAGCGGCACGTCGCACTCGGCGGCGAACAGTCCGCGCAGCCCGTCGCGCGCGAGTGTGGGGAGCGCGGCGTCAACAGCTGGCGGCGGACAAACCCCGGAGTTCATTCTGAAAGTGGTGCTGATCGGCGACTCGGGCGTCGGCAAGTCAAACCTCGTCATGCGCTTCACCAAGAACAAGTACCAGCCCAAGAGCGTGCAGACCGTCGGTGCGTATCATTCGTATTGCTTGATGGCTTGAGATTGGTGTTATGGTGTTGAAGATCTCACACGTTGGATCGGTTGTTTCTATTGTATTGTACCTGCAGGCTTTGAGTTTGCGACCAAGATGATCCGCGTGGGCGACCGGCGCATCAAGGCGCAGATCTGGGACACCGCCGGCCAGGAGCGCTTCCAGTCGCTCACCGCCGCGTACTATCGGAATGCGGTCGGCGCGATGATCGTGTACGACATCACGAACCGCAGCTCGTTCGAGCACGTCACGGGCTGGCTGGCGCAG
Organism: Globisporangium sylvaticum; assembly: GCA_023334975.1. NCBI lineage: Eukaryota > Oomycota > Peronosporomycetes > Pythiales > Pythiaceae > Globisporangium > Globisporangium sylvaticum. The sequence goes on from JAADVK010000182.1 coordinate 13,518, forward strand.
GTGCACGAGCACTCGCACGAGAACCTGGTGCTGATCCTCGTGGGCAACAAGTGCGACCTGGCGCACCTGCCGCAGTCCAGAGAGGTGTCGACGCTCGAGGCCGCGCGCTTCGCCGCCAAGCACAACATGGAGTTCCTCGAGGCGTCGGCGCTGGACGCCACGAACGTCGTCGACGCGTTCAAGAAGCTCATTGTGCCCGTGGGGAGACTGCTCTCGCCCACAAACCCGCACAACAACATCGCGAAGCTACCACCGGGTTGGCGCCGCGTGCTCTCGCGCACAAGGTGCGTTTATGCTGTTCTTGTTGAGTTGATTGGTGGGCTTTATTGATACTAGCATGTAGCGTTGTGAACTCTTTCTTGTGATGATGATATGATAGACCGGGCGAATACTCGTATGAGAACCAGTACACGAAGGAGCGCATCGCGTTCGCGCCGAAAGAGCCCGCGAAGCCCTCGCAGCAGAGCTTCCGCCCGCTGCCCGGACCGAACTCTAGCGCGAGCAGCAACGGCAAGAGCGGCACCATGAGCGGCGGCGGCGGCGGCGCCATCACCGTCACGCGCGAGAGTCTGCAGCTGCAGCACCAGAAGGCGTTCATGGCGCAGAGCCAGACACCGCAGTGCGGCGTGTGCGCGCTGCCCGTGACGTGCACCATCTTGTAGTGGTGAGTGGTTGGCGGAGCCAGTCAATCCACAGCACCACCATCAATCGAGTACACTATTGCAACTATGAACCTGCTAGGCAGTCACAGCCATGCAGCGGAAGCTGTGGTCGGTCGATGCAGTCTGTCATTTCCCCCCTCCACCTGGTAGAAGAGCTTATATGCGTGTGGTGTATGTTTTAATTTATTTCCCTTCTCTCTCTCTCTCTCTCTCTCTCTCTCGCTTGTTGACATTGTTCTTCAGTGTTATCTATGGATCTGTCGGTGTATGCATTGCAAGTCCAATGAAATGGGTGGTCCAGAGCGCTCGGAGCCAAACTCCCAGAGTCTCAAGATACGGAGTCCCCACATCTAGCTAGGTACTAGTCTACCTAACTTACTTGGAATTCCGCTTCGCGACGAGGAGTGCGGCGGCGGTGGCGGCCGCGAGCACCACGGACGCCGTGAGGAACTTGGACTCGGGACGCAGGTGCTGCCAGAACGCCAGTGGCGAGGACAACGCCGAGGAGCTCTTCTTGCTGCGCTTCTGCACCGTCTCGCGCACGAGCTGCGCCACGGCCGCGCTCGAGTTCTTGGTCACAAGTAGCCGCGTCGGCAGCGTCTCGAGCGCCTTGAGCAGCGAGTGCTGCGCCACGTCGTGCTCTGCGACGCCCAGCGCCTTGGACACCACGGGCAGGAACTTGCCGTAGTGGGCCGTGCCGACCACGACCACCGCCGACTGCGGCGTCTCCGACAGGAACGCTTCCCCGAAGTGCTCGGCCGCGCCAGTGCCAATCGCCGTGTGCGGGTCGAAGAGGTACTTGTGCACTTTCTGGTAGCGGCCGATGATCGCCTGCACCTCGTCCTGGAGCACGGCGTAGGACGCCATCTCGTCCTGGGCCTTGGCGAGCAGGTCGCCCGTGATCGAGAGCTTGCCCGTCTTCTCAAAGTCGTGCATCCACTGGCTCAGCACCTGCGAGTCTTCGCCGCAGAGCGCGAACAGGTAGCGCTCAAAGTTGCTCGAGACGCAGATGTCCATCGATGGCGAGATCGTGTGCTCGATCTTGTAGCGGTGGTACTTGCCCGTGGAGAAGAAGCGGTGCAGGATGTCGTTCTCGTTCGTCGCGACCACCAGCTTGCCCAGCGGGAGCCCGAGCTTCTTGGCGTAAAAGCCCGCGAGGATGTCGCCAAAGTTGCCCGTCGGCACGGAGAAGCAGACGTGCTCGATGCCCTGCTCCTTGGCGCGGAAGTACGCGTACACGTAGTACACGATCTGCGCCAGGATGCGAGCCCAGTTGATCGAGTTCACGGCGCCGAGGTTGTACTTGGTCTTGAACGACGCGTCGGCGAACAGATCCTTCACAATCGCTTGGCAGTCGTCGAACGTGCCCTAATAGATAGCACAATAGATAGACGCAAGTTAGATATCATGAACTATGGATCATGGCTTGCAAGCATTTTGCACATTACATACCTCGACAGCGACGTTGTGGATGTTCTCGTCGAGCACCGTGGTCATCTGGCGCTCCTGGATCTGGCTCACGCGGCCGTGCGGGAACGTGATGAACACCTCGATGTTCTCCTTGCCGCGCAGTCCGTAGATCGCCGAGCTGCCGGTGTCGCCCGAGGTCGCGCCGACCACCGTGATCTTGTGCGCCGGCTCATTCTCGGCCTTGGCGGCGTTCTTGCGCTTCAGGAAGAACTCGAACAGGTTGCCCAGGAACTGCAGCGCGACGTCCTTGAACGCGAACGTCGGGCCGTGGAAGAGCTCAAGCACGAGCAGCTGGTCCGTGATCTTCACCACGGGTGTCGTCTCCTTGTTGCGGAACGTCTGCGCGTTGTAGCTCTTGCGCACGAGCGCGTTGAGCTCGTTGGTGGAGATCTCCTTCTCGTCGATGAACAGGCGCATCACCTGCACCGCGAGCTCCTGGTACGAGAGCTTGGCCCAGTCCTGGAGCGCGTTCTCCGGCAGCTTTGGGAACTGGCCGTCTTCTGGCACCAAGAGGCCGCGGTCCGACGCGAGCCCCGTGAGCACGGCTTCCTCGAACGTGAGGTTGCGCATGCCGCCGCGCGTACTGCGGTAGTGCACCATATTCGCTTGTGTGTGGTGGTGGAGAGAGAGAGGGGACTCGGAGAGAGAGAGAGAGAGATGCCGCTTGAGCTGCTCCTCCTGGATCGCAGAGATTACTGAAGTGAGCTGAGCTCTTCGCATGGCGCTAGCATAGGCTGGCCATGCGCGTCACAATTGCCAGGGTGGCTGTCGCTTGGAGCGACCTTCGCGCGACCTCGCGAAACGGATCTTGCGTTGTGACGACCTTCGGGAAACATTGCGTGCTGATGCGCTGACCCGATTCGCTCGCGCACGCCCAGAAGAATGTTCTGTGTCGCTCTGAATAGTGGCCCCTCATGGCGCAAACACCAAACACCCAAAGAGAGAGAGGTGGACAAAAACCAAGTGGGTGAAAGTGGGACAGGGACAACCTTTCAATAGCATATTATGCTGCTGAAGAGGATTCTAACGAAATGGCTACATTTTCGGGTCACTCAGCGTCAGCATTGGTGGTCTCCTCCACTCGATCTGTGGTAGGCGCTTCAACTGCGGCGTCCACATCGCGATACGGCAGAGCTGCTGAATCAGGTGGCTCCGAATCACGCTCCGTGTCCTGCGTAGTAGTATCAGCAGCAGTAGCAGTAGCGCTGTGCTGTACGACTGAGTCATCCACGCTTTCCTCTTCGCCTCCACTTGAGAGCTCCTCGACAAAGTTCGCGGGAACGATCCCACGAGTGCCATCGCAGCGCTCGCCCGCCCGCCACTCGCCGCTTTCCTGGGAGACCACGCGCAGGATCTCCTCTTTCTGGAAACTGAGCTCGTCGGGGTTCTCTGCCTGGAAGTCGTGTATTGCGCGCGCTTGAAACAGCACAGTCAACGTCGTGTTTCGAGGCGACGGGCTTGGACTTTGGACCTGTTCACTATCTTCACCATTCATGGTATCAACTTCACCTGGGGCTACAGTCTCAGCTTGACCACCATTATCGTCATCATCTCGCTCTTGTCGCTCTCGGTATTGCCGAGAATGCTGTCGGGGAGAGCGTTGTCCCAAGCTACTCCTCTCCGGGGCTGGTGGAGGAACGGGGCTCGTCGCTGGGGATACGCTCGAGTCGTAGTCGTCTGGTCCTCCTCCTCCAATACTCTTCTGCGGTCTCTTGCGAGCCACTGGGGACGGCTTCTTGGGGCTCCGGCTGCCAAACACGCACTTCCACTGGATGATCGTCGCGTCTTCCCCACCTACCGACACCAGGTAGCTGTTGTTGAACGAAAAGCAAATCGACGGGATCGTCGACGCGTGCGCAGCGTAGTTTCGCGACTGAGTGGCCATTCAGCACTGTGAACCGCTTTCCCAAAGGCTCGTCCTTGGCGTTCCAGACCAGCAAGTGGGTCTGGCGTCCCGCTTGGCCCGACGCAACGATATACTGGTTCGGGTGCACGCCAACGCTCGTGACGGTGTTCGTGTGCTCTCGGAAGTACCGCTGCGCGTTGGTTTCTTTCGTGCAGAGCACCACAAGCGCCGCCGTGAACCACATCACCTCGCTGGTCGCCAAGTAGAAGACGCTATTCCCATTACTGGATCCACCAGATGAAGGTGCACCGGTCTGGAGGCCGTACACGAAGTCCAGCTCCAGCTGAGACTGCGGCGCCGGACGCACTGGTGATGATGGTGATGGACCATCCGTATCTGCTGAGCTACTTGTTGAAGTTGCTGACACATAATCGTTACCATCGTAGATGCTCGGTGCGAACACGTTGCTCCGGCACTGCGGGTACCTGACGAGCGCCTTCTCGTACATTTGCTGCTGCTTCTGCTGCGCCGCGAGGATCGCCTGGAGCCCGTCCACGCGCTTCTCCATGTGTGCCACGCGCGGGAGCTTTTTGTCTGATAGTTGGTTGTGGGATATTGAGAATTAGAATGAGACCCCGTACGCACTACCATGACCCGTTGTGAATAACGTATGTACCAAACACGAGCTTGCCGTCGGGACTCCGCGCGTCGTCACTCGCCTGGGGGGTTGGCAGATTGCCAGCGCCGCTGCTCATTTGTAAATGGTGTTTCTTCCGGTTCGTGCCTTTCAACGCAGCACTGAGTCTGTTGATTGGATTGATTTCCCCATACAAACAGAGTTAGTCGAAGAGCTCAACAGCATGTCAAAGGCTCCATCACAACACAGTAACAAGAGCTCACTTTGGTAACCTTGAGATTGGCGACGTTGAAGCCGAGCCCGCGGTATTGCCTGCCGTCGCAATCGGGTGGATCGCGACCGTGCTAGTCGTTGGGTAAATGTCTTTGGATGCCGAGGTCTTGGAGACCGACTTCATCCACGAGCGCTTGGCGTTGACGTTCCACGTCATGTCCTCGAACTCCCGGAGCACCTTGGCCATCTGCGCCTTCATGGCGTCGAGTATGTCTGTGCGTTCCCTCAGCTGCTTGTCGATCTCGCCCGTCACCAGGTCCGTGAGCTGGTGCTCGTACGCGCCGCTGTCCTCTGCGATTCATATGCCCATGGACACGTACAGAGAGAGGTTCATGGAGGATAGTTAGTGGCACGTACACTAGAGATAGATAGAGAGGCTTAGATGAAGCAGTAGAAAGCGTACCCATCGTGGCTCAAAGCGCATGTATCAATCAGCCACCGTCTTCGCTCTCGTGCTCTGTTGCTTTGGTCGCTTTCTTCTCAGTACGCGGCGTCACTGCGTCCATGGTTGAGTCTGGCAAAATGTTGCGCCTCTTCAACCTTGCACAATTGCTAAGAATAGCGATTCCAGTGTGTCTGAAGGGTCGCCCTCCAGGTTTCCTATACAGACAATCCATCATGACCTTCACACGAAGATTTTCTGGATCACGAGACGTCTTTCATTGACGCGCATTAGAAGGAGGCATCGGATGGCTCGCTCCATGGTTTCGCTCGCAGTGCTATTAGTGATCTGCCTCAGCTCTTTGACGCTGTTCACGATCGGCGTTGACAGGAAGAAGCAAATCGACTACGACGCGCTGGAGAGCGTGGGAGGCTGGCGACGCCCGCGAAGAGCTGCGATCTTCAGGCGACGAGCAGTTCGAGGCGCCTTCGTCAAAGTGAGTGAACAGTTCTCTCTCTGCTGGAATGTGATGGAGTGGGGCTCGCATGCATGGCAATTAACGTCTCTGTCTGTCTCTCTGGTTGCACAAAGGAGCGAAGAAGAAGCCAAGGCGCTGGGTCCACAGATGGTGTTCGTCACGCTTCGCAAGGATCGAGCCAACGCACTTGAGCCGCTCGCAGAGGTGGCGTCCAGCTGGAAAGAGGTGAGCGATCGTGAAGTGAGCGTTCATTTGAGTCGATCCATATCTGCTTATGCTCCTCTTTTCCTCTTCTCTGGTGGGGTTGCTCGAACAGTCGCTTTGGAATGGCGGTCTGGAGGTGACTGTGTACGAGATCGAGCAGGACAAGAAGCTGCTCGTGGGGCTCCAGAGAGGCGTCCAAGTGGCGGATCTGCGCCGCTTCTTGCTCGAGCAGCCCGAAGTGCTCGAGTTTGAGTGGAACAGCCAGACGTACTCGCCCAGCAGCGATGACGAGCAGCGTCAGCACAAACAGCAAAAGAAAGCAGCAAGCGCGGGCAAGAAAAGCAAGAAGCACCGGTCGAAATCGTCGCGCAAGAAGAGACCTGGGCATCAAACCAAAAACACTGGTGAAAAGGTGAGCCAGAGTGATGAGATCAAGAAGAACAAGAAAGGCAAAGCGCAGCGTACCAGTGCACAACAAGAGCCCAGAAGTGAGCTCTAGACAAATGTATGAAAGTTTGATGGTACTAACGCATCGCGAACGTTTTTTTCTCTTCCTTCCTCGGTGCATTTTCCTCCCTGTGAGCGAGCAACTCGACCCGTTGTCTGGACCTTTGTTTCATTTCACGCATATCTGGGTATGTTTCTTTTAGCCGCTGATGCGCTCACTCTTGATCGCATCAAGCTGCGGAGCCAGCGACTTGTTCTTCTTGACGTTCTCAAAGAAGACGCTGAACTTCGGGTGCGAGTCCGTGTCGCGGACGCTGCTGATCGCGTCCACCGCGCGCAAGGCACTTCGAATGAGATCCTTCGCGCGCTCCACCTCAGTGCCGACCTGGTCCTCCTTGACCTTCTTGTTCGCGGTCTTCTCGAGCGGCTCCACCAGCAGGTCCAACGCACCAACGACCGATCCTGGCTGCACGTGGCAGATCTTGACCAGGATCTGGTGCGAGAGCATCTGAATGTCGTCCTGGTCGCGAAGTCCCAGCTGCAGGTGCGGGAAGAACGACACAATGTCGAGCTGCTGTGGCAGCGTCTCAATCAGCGTATCCACACACGAGTACGCAGCCTTGCGAATCGGAAGGCCGTCGTCCACCTTGTGCTTGAATGGACCGAGATCGACCGTGCGCTCAAGCTTGATCTCCGTCGCGGCGAGGAGCGCTGGGAAGATCGGGTCTCTCACGTACGGGATCAAGAAGTGCGCGTGGTGGTGCGCGCCAGTGTTGAGCGCTAACAGCGCCGCACGACGCACGTTCAAGTCTTCGTCTTGAAGCGCCTTCAAGAACGGCGCAATGTGGGAAAACAGCTTCTCAACAGCAGCGGTGTTTGCTGACGCCGTGAGCGCGTACTTGAGGCTCGTGACACCAGTCCAGCGAGAACCGACCGAAGCGGAGCCACACAGTTCAGTCACGACAGGGATCAGCTTGTCGCCGTTCGTGATAGAGAGCTTGCCCAGGCACTCCGCGACCATGTTGCGCACACCTTCTTCCTCTCGCTCGCTCATCTTCTTCAGCACAGGAAGCACGCGGTCGACGTACACGGTGAATCCGTGCTGTGGACTCGCCGCGTGGTCAGAGATAACTTCACGCAGAGAGCTCAACAAGAGGTACGAGTTGTCTCCCTGCTCGAGCTTGTGCATGATCGTCTCCAGGTACTCCTCCGTGTTGCCCACGCAGATACTGCCGAGCGCGTACGCTGCAGCCGCCTTCACCTCCTCACCATTCGCAGAGAAGTTCTCCAGGATCGTCTCCTTGACATCGGTGTATCCCTTCAGGTTGATTTGTCGTCCGAACTCTCCGAGGCTGTACAACGCCACGACCTTGTTCTTTTCCGAGTTCTGGCTGGTAATGTCTCCAACGAACTTCGAGAACGCAATCTGGCGGTTCGCCTCTGACGTCACCACACAAGTAGCAGCGATGCAGCGCGCCAAGTTCAGCACCGAGTGCTTCGAAAGGTCGGATGGGGAGTCCATGAACGCATTGAACAGATCCGTGAAGCTGCTGCCAGGCAGGTTGAGCTCCGTCAGCTGAGCAAAGAATGACTTCAGCGCCTCCAAAGTCGGACCTTGAAGCATCGAGCTGCGGCAGAGCGAAATCGAGTTCGCGAGCGCCTTCTGCAGCAAAGCGTCGGTGGATGCAATCGTTGGCGAGACACGAAGCGTGTTCGAAATCAACACAATTCCTGTGCGACACAGCTGGAGGTCGCTGTCCACCACGAGGTACGAGGCTTCAGAGACCACGTCCGAGAGAAGTTCCTGCTTGATCTGAGCTCCCTTGTGAAGCACCAGGTTGTTCAGCGCATCCAACGCGGCCTGTTTCAAAGTTCGCGACTGCTGACGAAGAAGCTGAGAGAGAGCGATGATACAGTCCGACAGGATCGAAGACATGTCGAGGTTCAACTTAGAGCGCGCGATAACAGCGATCGCTTTCATGCTCTGCACACGAGTAATCTCGTTGTTGAGACGCTCCATCAGCAACGGGTAGACCTCGCCGACACGGGAGCTCAATTCATCGCCTGTAACATTAAGAATGCGCGCAACGTAAGTAAATCAAAATGCCCAGACGATAGGCAGAAACATAGCAAGACACAGCCACGTACCAAGTTCCGCAACAATTTGCCCAATGCTGCTAATCGCAGACTCTTTGATCTCCTGATCAATGTCGTGCGCCTTCAAGCTCGGAAGCACGGCTTCGAACACTGGCACAGCGTGGCTCTTGGAAGCCGAGTCGTTGATCTCCGAAACCACGCGAACCAGCGATTCGATCAAGCCCAGCGCCTTCGCCACGGTCTTGTACCAGTCACCCTTTGCGCAGTGCACCGCAGCGTGGACAATAGCGCCAATGTGCTGACGGAAAGGCTCCGCCGGGTGGGTGTCGATGAGCAATCGGAGGAACACAAGCGCATCCAGCTTCAAGTCCGAGTGCTTGTCTTCGGCAGCGCGGAGAATGTTTGGCAACAACACGTTGATGTACTCTCCAAGCTGGCCGCGTTCCACCGTCGCCAACTCGCTCAAGACAGCAATCACAGCACAGCGAGACGAGACCGACGCTTTCGGTCCAAATTGCTTGTTCGCAGAGAGAACAATCACCTTGAGACGCGAGTGAACCTGTTCGAGGCACTTGCTCGACGAAGATGTAGCAGAACCACCGTTTGGAAGCGTGCGGCGAGTTGCTCGAAGCAGCTCCGCGAAGACAGAGAATACGTCAATGCGGACGTTTTCTTCACGTTCCTTGAATCGCGAAATGATCTGCTGGCTGTAGTTTTCATACAGATGCTCCAGCAACTCCGGACGGGTCGTGATGATAGCCGTGAGCACGCGAAGACCGGCACGACGCACTTTCCAGCTGGTGTCGTCGTCGTCACTGTAGTCGCCATCATCTTCGTCCGAGTACTCTTCTTCGTCTTCATCCATTGGCTCATCTTCGTCTTCCGAGTCACCGTAGTTGTAGTTTGGATCGTACTTGATAAACTCCATCACCAGCGTCAGAATGCTTTGCACGTGGGGAGTGATCTCGTTGTGGCATCGAATGACAAACGACTCGAACGCCTGGAAGCAGTTCTCACGCAGCTCGCTGGACGCCTCGTTTTGCAGCGATTCATCGTCAGGTTCGCCGCAGAACTTCAGAAGAATCGGAATGATCGCGTTCAAGTGTTGTCCCAAGCGGTGACCCGCAGTGCGCGAGAGCGTGCCAATGGTCTGGATAAACGTTCGCACATCCACCGAACCGCTTGACGCTTCAATGCCCTTGATCAGATGCTCCACAAGGCGAGTCAACAACGCATCGGACGCCATCACACCAAGAGAGCCAACACAGGCAGTCGCACGCTTGCGCACAAGTGGCGACGCATCGTTCAGCTGCGTGATCAAGATGCTCATGATCGTGTCGTGCTCCGTCGCGATGTCGTGGCCAAAGCGACGCAGCAGGTCCGTCAAGATATCAAGAGTCTCAGACTTCACTGCCTGGTCTTTGTCCTGTCCAAAACCTTTCAGCAGACGAGCGCACAGCCCCGACGCGATAGCCGCGCCAGTCTTCGTCGACACGTCCGTGAGGATCGTTTTCAGACCAATTGAGTAGATGTCACGCAATTCAGGCTTGCCGTTCAAGATGAGATCGCTCAGCTTCGCGCAGATATCAGCCACCTGAGTTTCTTGCACTTTCGTCACCAAAATGCCCAAACTGGATTGTAAATATGTACAACACGAGATATCAATCGATCAGTTGTTGTTCTCACGGCGGACAGCACCACATTATAGATGCACACAAAGCTGCGTACCATTTCACGGCGATCGACTGCACGTCGTTCGACTTGTCGTCAAGCTGCTTCAGCACCGCAGCGCACACCCTGCGACAGTAAACACATCACATCACATTTCGTACACAATACACCCAACATTTAGAACGTCACTTCATCGAACACCATCAGAGAGCAAGTGCATGGCACGTACTTTGGCTCAAAGTACGGACCCAGCTCCGTGTCCTTGTTGAGCTCGTTACAGAGATCCGAGGTCGCCATGTACCGCTCATCTTTGTCAAAGTCCGTAGTCTAAATACCATCAGCGCCATACAAACACACATGCACAGAAGAAAAGCAAGACGTGCACCCAACACGGCAGGTTAGGTTAGAAAAGCAGTCCGCAAACAAAAGATCCTCAGCTCTACAGCTCGCGCTGCGGTGGCAACGCAGAGGCTCAGAGAGAGAGAAGGAGCGAAGACGCGTCGACGACAGCGCTGTCCTAGTACCGCAAAGCGCACATACCTTGTCCAGCAAGAGCGCGATCCGCTCTTCGTTCGCTGGCATCGCTGCTGCTGATTCGACCTATCTCACTTGCTTTTCGTCGTTTGCTTCTTGAATGATCTCACGCTTTTGAAAAGAGGGGACAGCACCCAAACGGAAAGGAATCCATCGCCACATTATAAGGTGGGTCACACTACATTGAGACTACCAACACTCACGCTTGGAGCTGAAAATGACTCACTACCGTATTACATGTGGGCCACCTAATATTGGATTGTACCATCACTCTGGAAGTCCACTTCAACTCACTTCGATTAAGTTCGATTTCAATTTTGCACATTCCGAACCCAGACGCTAATTTGAAGCAGCCAAACCAAGTCGCGCCTGTGTCCTGAGGATGCGATCGCAGTATTTATAGGAAGACGCAAGCAGCAAATGACAGCACGCGAAGTGGCGGCGGGACGTCAGTATCACTGACCTGGTTTGTGTGCAGAGAGCTCTCTCTTTCTGTATGATGATGATTGAGTGCGTGTGTGGAGAGGAGAGGCGTTGAAACGCTTCGGTTTGTGGTAAGATCTGTGTTTGATAGGGAGCACTGATAGACACACAGACAGAGTCTCGCTTTGCTCAGCTAGAGCTAAACTCGCAGCGCTCTCTAGTGCCCACTTAGCGGGCAGCGTGGCGAATGAATCTCGACCGCCACCTTCACCATGACCAGAAGCAAAGGGAAGCAGCGCTCCTGCTCCATGGAACCGCGGCTCGCGACCACGTCTCAAGTCCCGAACGACGCAATTCATCGGACGTTCACGCCAAGTGCTATCGTCAATCATGCTACGAGCACGAGCAACACACCGCTCGAGAGCTGCAGGTGCGTTGTATGGTGTCTTGATATGTGTTTTTTGCTGCTGCTTCGAATAGTGTCACTGAAGAATGGCAATTGTGATGTCGCACACTGTAGAAACTCCGCGACTCGTTTGGTGCGCTGAAGCTTGAGAAGGACAAGGAGATCGCTTTCTTGAGAGACCAGCTCGCAGCGTACATGTCCATGTCAAAGTCTCCGGCGCGCGTTGCAGGAGCTGGAACTGTGACGCCATCGCACATTTCAGTTGGTGTGCAGACCGCCTCTGGCTCGAGTCCCATGCGCACTCCTGCGGTTCACTCCATTGCCCAATCGGTTTCTCTGTGACCAGCAAAGGTGTTGTCCGCACTGTACGCCTAGATCGGCAAGCGAGTCTCAAGTCTGCTCGAGTTCTGGCAACTATGCCTCGTGATCAAGCCAAAGGAGTTGCCGACCGCGTCGCAGCAGCTTTCGCAGACCCAGTGCTCGCGCTTCCATACCTCCATTCAATCCAATTCGGCGCAGATCTGGTCGAGCTAAGTGCTCAAGTGTGTGCGATACTGGAATCGGAAGCGCGATGCTTGAGTATCCCAAGCCCGGTGTACGTGCTCGGTGACATTCATGGAAACTACACCGACCTTCGCTTCTTCGCCGACACCATGTGACCCATGGGCATGGGGCTCACACCAGGCAATTTCCTGTTTCTTGGCGACTATGTCGATCGAGGGCGATCTTCACTGGAGTGCGTCGCGTACCTATTTGCGCAAAAGCTTCTGCACCCAAAGAAGCTGTTCCTCATCCGCGGCAACCATGAAACACGTGCGATCAACGGACTCGAGGCGCATTATGGATCGGGATGCTTCCTGGCTCAATGCAAAGCCCGCTTTGGAAACGAAGAAGGCTACATCGTGTGGCACCAGATCAACCACGCCTTCGACCGACTGCCACTCGCCGCAGTGATTGACAACGACATCTTTTGCGTGCATGGAGGCGCTCCTCGGCCAATTGGGAGTGAGAAAACACTCGAGTTGATCCAGAAGATCCCACACACGGCGCTTCTCGACGTGCTGGACGCAAAATACTACGAAGAGAATGCGCAAATGTCGATGGTCTCTGACATGCTGTGGGGTGATCCCGCGTCTGAGGAGAAAGAGCCATCGATGGACAGCAAAGGCTTTGGGAAAAGCTTGCGCGGTGGAGTCGCTGTCAGCTTTGGGGAGAAAGCGATCGAGAACTTCTTGCAGCAGCACAGGTTTTCGCGGATTCTGTGCGCACATGAAGCCAAGATGGACGGTATCGCAGTCAGTAAAAGCGCGCGCGTGATCACCATTTTCTCCACTTCGAAGGACCATGGATTGGGTGAAGACGCAAAATGTGGCTGTCTATTGATCGACCACGGCAAGATTAGCGCGATCAATCGCTCGCCTCAAGTCGCGAAGAACCCACAGTTACAGCGACGTCGCAGCATGAGTTTCCAGACCGAACTGCACAATGGGGTCGCCTTTACGAGTTGGACAAGAATTGAGTAGCTCTGGAACAGCAGGGAGTGACACCATGGGGATTGGGCGTCCTCGAAACAATTTCCAGGGGTCAACCTTAACTGAAGTCTTGCCGATTACCCAGGACAACGATGATGGAGATGCCACGCGCGCTGCTCGAGCCACATCCATGGACGCTAACGATGGAGGATCAGAGTCCACTGACGATGAAGACGATCAGTCGCCACCGCAGCCACCACGGTGTCCACGCATTCGCGTGACCTCTCGATCCAGCAGCACGATGGAAAGAGCGAGATCTGTAATCACATCCAGCGTGGCGGTGCTTGCCCCATCGTCAGCGACGCCATCTCTAGCGAGACAGCACGTGGAAGATGAGGAAGACAACAACCAAAACGACGATTTCTAAAGTCACAAGCGAACATGCACACTCATCCACATCACATCTGCCAGAGCTCTCTTGAAGAACAGATCCCATCACTTAAAAACGACATGGTTCAGGGCAGATGTAAACCTTGAAACAAGCTGTGTCTGCACAACACAAAAGATTCTGGCAGGATCTGTGACGCGCGAAGATATTCGCTTCGCTTGAGAATGTGAATCTCGTTTCGGTCCATCCTCGCGGAGGTCTAAAGACCGACACACGCAGCGTACTCAGTCAGAACATGAGCCCAAGGTGCCGTAGATCAACTATTGTAACTCGTTGACAGCATGCACACAACGACATTCACTCACTCTACGAAGAAGCCCACCCTGATGTCGGCGTGGGTTTTGCCTTCTTGCGGCTCGACGTTTCCTGCGAGTTCTTTTCGTGGTACCTCTTGAGCAGAAAGCGAAGCAGCGGGCTGCAATCCTGCGCAAGTCGCCACAGCGACCGGAACTGCTGCATGTAGGGAACCGCGATCGCATCGCCACGCGCGACCAGCATGTTTTCCGATCCTAGCCATACAATGTGCAGAGCACCAATATTGGTCACTGCACAGTTCATCCATCCGCCACTAAGCCAACCATTTCCTTCTTACCAGTGATGACAAGCTTGCGGTCGATGATCAAAAACTGTGCTCACACATGCAAACAAGTCAGACACAGACTTCACACACACACACACACACAGCCAGAGCTATTTGATCGTACCCTGGTCTGCATAGTGGACACCTCGAGTACCCGCACTTCTGCTTTCTACATGTAGACAAAGACGTATTGTATGAGAGGAAATGCGCAGTAACTAGCATTGTGCCGATTGAAAAGCTCACCTTTTCGCCTGCTCGCAGCTCGGCGATCTGTGGCGCGCCAGCCGAAGCCCAGTCCTCGTCTACGATGAGGCGAACTTTCACATCCCGCTCCAGGGCTTGGACCACCGCGGCGACGACCTGCCGCCCAATCAGTCAGTCAGCCACAGATATGCACGCTTGAGCTAATGGTAAAGCAACCATGTCAGTTTGTAGTACACTGCCGCAACGTACCCTCTTGCACGTGATCAACTGCATGCAAATGTCCAGCTTGCCCTCCGCCCTGTCAATGTATCCGATGAACGTCGCGAGCGCGGTCTCGTCGTGCACCTTCCCGCACGCGCGCGAAGGCAGAAAGCTCCCGCACGGCGGCGGCGCGTCATCCGCGAAGAAGTGCACGTGCAGGATTTCCGCGAGCTGTTTCCCAGGAGATCGGTTGTCTGCACCGCCTGCCGTCATCTTTGGCCGCTCGCCCTTCGCGTAGCGCAAGGCGTAGTTCTCGAGGCTCTTCCGGGCGTTCTCCTTGAAGCCAAAGAGCCGCGCGACCTCGCAGGGCCTGGCGCTCGTGCTGTTGATCAGCTGGGCGAGCACCCACATCATCGTGTTCTCAGGTGGCGGCATCTCGGAAGAAATGAAATGAGTGCCATGCTCTCTCTTTTGTGATGTGCTGGTTTCCTTTATCCGATAGCCAAATTAAGGGACCCTGTTTCTCTCTTTTTTTGTGCTGATGTGGAAGAGCGAGAAAGCCGCTTCTGAAATTGAGGTCAAACTGCCCTGCTCCACAAGCTACACTGCGATTCATGGGGAGACTCTAACGGGGAAACCAATCGCCTCGACGCAACTACTCGAGGAAATACTGGCTGTGGCGATGGTGCTCGGCTACCACCTCGACGAACACTGCTGCTCATGAAAAAGCTTTGTGCTGCTACCTGGGGAAGATCTGCTATCCTTGGCCTTTCCGAGTCACCAACTCGACTGCTGTTGAGCAAGACACTGCTCTGTGGAGGCAGCGGATTCGTCGCTAGTCCAACCTGAGAGACTCTGGCGGTCGGGAGGTACATCTGTGCAGCTGTACCAGGATTTTCTGGGTCACCAAAGAGAGTGCTGTTACCGAGGAAGGGTCTGCTCGCTGGCGGCGGCTGATTAGTCACCACTCCAGTTTGGAGGCGCTGGCTATCGAGGGGTACATCTCTGGGCCACCAAATCAACTGTTGCCGAGGAAGTGACTGCTCGCAGGCAGCTGCGGATACGATGCTACTCCAGTCTGGGAGATCATGGGGATCTGGAAGGCGGGCTTGAAGAACGCCTGCGCAGCTGTATTTGATCTCTCGAATGGAGAACTGCGCGCTGGCATTCCGGAAGACCTTGTCGCGGCGAAACGAGAAGATACCCGTACAGACCCTGCTTGCGCTTGTGCAGTTGCCCGTGCGGTCGCCACTTGTGCTTTTGCCATCTCTTTCGCTTGTTCTTTTGCTGCTCTCGCCACTTCAGCCTTTGCTCGTTTTTCTTCTCTAGCTGCCTCTGTCATTTTTTCTACTGTTCTTTGAGGTTTTCCTGGCACTGGCTGCACATGGGCGGGTGCAATAGCTCCAAGAACGGTTCCGTGACGACTTGATAGCCACGGATCTGCTGTACCACATCGGATCAAAATCAAACAGGAGCAGATCATGCAGCTCCTGATCATACTCGATGAAGCAGTGGCCTTGGGGTTCTAATGCATGGTCTGTCCCATTGACAGATCCATGCACCACTTTGCACGTATCAAATACAGCATACTTCGAATGCATCATGTATGTCACTCTCTCACTTACCTTAACCGGGATTCCCGCATTGAGAAGAGCGTCGATCAGGCTTCCGGGTGACTTGAGCATTTGGTGGTCGAGGATAACCCGCACTGAAGGTTCGCTGGTGTCCGGGTTGAGTGTGTCGATGCGCTTTCGAGCTCTAATCAATACTTGCACAATTGCTTTGTTCGTAATCACGTACATTGCGACGCATATTGACTCCCGCGCTTGGTCAATGTGCCAGATGAGGCGTCGGAGGTTCGCGGCAGACTCGCGCGGTCGAGGGAATAGGAGTGATTCTCTGTGAGCGTTCCCTCTGATCCGCGCTGGGAGGGCTCGCGACTCCTCGAAACGCTCTGCAAGTCGATGAATGGTATCGCGCACTCGCGCGACATCTTTCTCTGCACTTGGTGTAAGCGTTTTCTGTTTGCTGCTTCTGACCCGATCAATAAAGCTGCAAATTGACTTGACGTTCACGCCGCGGATGTTTGCAAGGGTAATCTGGGGGAAGCCGACGTACTCGTGCAGAAATGAGCCGAGGTTTCAGGACTGGAGGAATGCGTTTCAGGTACCGGCGGCGTGTCTTGAAGGGCCTGGGGATCGCGGTCTTCGCCCGTGTCTGGACGGGTAGAAGGATCATTGTCTTCGCGCTGGCGCTTGCGCTCCGGGGGCTGCGAGCCTGATCGATTGCGCGGTGTTTCGTCTGGTCTGTTTGGAGAGTGAATTGACCGAGTGTTCTGTCTTCCGCCTTCCGTCTTTGTAGTCTTTTTGGAGAGCGATCACGTGGGGGAGTGAAGCGGCCGAGAGGAAATGGCTCCGAGTCGAGAGTGAGATGCCCTGTCACCCATTGCTACCCATGACATGAAAATTGTAAAAAAAAAAGAATACTTGGCGCCACTATTCTCCTAAATTCGCGCGCTATCCAAATTGCACTTAATACGAACATTGCTTAAAAGGATCAAACAACATGTCCTGAAGTTGTCCTGGAATTGACCGACATCCTATGTTACTTGATATCTTTCTCCTATAAAACCTTTACAAACTGCTGACCAGTCGACCTCCTGATTGAATTTCCACACATACATAAAATCTTCGCAGCCCCATACTTTAACCAAGTCATCTGCGAAGATCTTGAACCAGTTGGGTTCGTTTGTTGGAGAGAGAGCCAATCGTTTCGCGTTTCGCCCTGTCCCACGTCGTGTTCGCCAGGGTATGCGTTTTCACAGGTTGTGAGATCAGCATCTGTGTTCAGTCAATACGAAAACGTATTTGAAAGGGCTTTCTGAAGATTGTGTTTGCAAGGGTATCGTTTTGCACAGGATACCAGATCACCTGCCAAAACTTGATTGGTGGAGGAGCTTTATTCGAGGGGGGTTGCGAGATTGGGGAGACTTGAACGCCTTGTCGTCGTTGCCGCCAAGCAATTGGCACCCAAGCATTCTCGGAAAGCCAGCTAAAGCAGCAGTACCTCGTGTCTACAGCAGCAGCGCCGCTCCCGCCAAGACCCATCCACGATGCCGCCTCGCGCCAAGAAGGAGCCGAAGGAGAAGAAGGACCGCAAGGAGAAGAAGGTGAGCAAGAAGGCGGCTGCCGAGGAGAAGAAGAAGGCCGACAATGAAGCCGCGCTGCAGAACATGTCGCTCGCCGACCGTCTCGCCGAGGAGGGCATCATCGCCACGTGCTCGCACAACGCGCGCTCGCTGCACAAGAACTTCAAGGACATCAACGTGCTCAACTTCTCGATCACGTACTTTGGCAAGGTGCTCATGGAGGAGTGCGACATCTCGCTCAACTACGGCCGTCGCTACGGTCTCATCGGTCGCAACGGCTCTGGTAAGTCCACGTTCATGAACGTGCTCGGCGCGCGCGGCATCCCGATCCCAGACAGCATCGATATCTACCACTTGAAGCACGAAATCGAGGCGAGCGACATGACCGCGCTCGAGGCCGTGCTCTCGGTCGACGAGGAGCGTGGCAAGCTGCAGGCGGAGGCCGACCTCTTGTCCGAGCGCATGACCGACGAGGGTCTGCCAGAGGAAGAGAGCGAGTCGATCTCGGAGCGTCTGACGGACCTCTACGAGCGTCTCGACGAGCTCGACGCCGACACCGCCGAGCTGCGTGCGCGCAGCATTCTCGCGGGTCTGACGTTCAGCGACGCGATGATGGCCAAGAAGACCCGCGAGTTCTCGGGTGGTTGGCGTATGCGTATCGCGCTCGCGCGTGCGCTGTTCATCCAGCCAACGCTGCTGCTGTTGGATGAGCCGACGAACCACTTGGACATGGAGGCCGTGGTGTGGCTCGAGGACTACCTGTCGAAGTGGAACAAGATCTTGCTCATGATCTCGCACTCGCAGGAGTTCATGAACGAAGTGTGTACCAACATCATCGACCTGACGGGCAAGAAGCTGGTGTACTACGCCGGTAACTACGACTCGTACGTGAAGATTAAGGCCGAGAAGGAGGAGAACCAGATGAAGCGATACAACTGGGAGCAGGACCAGATCAAGCACATGAAGGACTACATTGCCCGTTTCGGTCACGGTTCCGCCAAGCTCGCGCGTCAGGCGCAGAGTAAGGAGAAGACGCTCGAGAAGATGGTGCGTGAAGGTTTGACCGAGAAGGTCACGCAAGAGGTCATCGGCGACTTCAAGTTCCCGAACCCGGAGCCGATCCCACCGCCGGTGCTCATGTTCCAGAACGTGGCGTTCGGTTACCCTGGGCAGCCATTGCTGTACAGTGACGTCGAGATGGGTCTCGACTTGGACTCGCGTGTCGCGCTTGTGGGTGCCAACGGTACGGGCAAGACCACGCTGCTCAAGTTGATCACGGGCGACCTCGTCGCGGTCTCGGGCAACGTGCGTCCGCACAGCAAGCTGCGTATCGCGCGTTTCTCGCAGCACTTCGTGGACGTGCTGGACCTGGAGCAGGCGCCGCTCGAGTACTTCCGCTCGCTGTTCCCGGGCAAGTCGGTCGAAGATGTGCGTAGTTACCTGGGTCGCTACGGTATCTCTGGTGAGGTGCAGACGCAGATCATGGGCCAGTTGTCCGACGGTCAGAAGTCCCGCGTCGTGTTCGCGTACATGGCGCAGCAGAACGCGCACATGCTGCTGCTCGATGAGCCGACGAACCACCTGGACATGGAGTCGATCGATGCGCTCGCGCGCGCGATCAACGAGTTCAAGGGCGGCATGCTGCTCGTGAGTCACGACATGCGTCTCATTTCGCAGGTCGCCAAGGAGATCTGGATCGTCGAGAACCAGCGAATCCGCGTGTACGAGGGCGAGATCTCGGACTTCAAGATGCAGGTGCGAAAGCAACTCAAGCTCGGCGAGAAGTAAGCGTATTGGGACTAGCTGCCGCTGGCTGTGGACGGATCATAGTCGGCCAGTCTCTCTCTTGCGCTTGCGCTTATGCGTCTTCGCTTCTCTTGCAAGTGCTTTGAGGCTTCGACGAAGGAACGGAAGCACACCCCAGCACCAACTGCTAGATACGAAGAAGAAGAGCAACAACAAAAACAAGTATATGCCAAAGTTATGGAGCAGGCTCAGCCGCTCTTTTTAATATAGATTTGTGGGATTCGGTTTGGAAACCAAACACCAGCTTTCAATCGTCTTTGCTCTTTGCTCTTTGCTCTTTGCATCTGTCTGTCTGTATGGGACTAATAAACGAGATGACCATTATCCATCATGGGTTCACTTTGGGCTGGTTTAACATCGGATTGAAATGGATCCTTTGCTGTATTACAATAGACCACGCGAACGAAAATCTCTCTTCGATTACGACGCGATGGGGAGCCCA
This sequence comes from Globisporangium sylvaticum, assembly GCA_023334975.1. Classification (NCBI taxonomy): domain Eukaryota; phylum Oomycota; class Peronosporomycetes; order Pythiales; family Pythiaceae; genus Globisporangium; species Globisporangium sylvaticum. The sequence continues at coordinate 33,349 of JAADVK010000182.1, forward strand.
AACTCGTCGATTCGTCGCTCGTTGCGGCCGTTGGCGAGCGCTCCGGACGGCGCCGCTGGCAGATTGTGCTGCTGCGCTGGCGCCAGGTAGGACGGAGCAGCCTCGGCCGACGCCGCCTCGGCCTCTTCTTCTGCCCACTCGTCTTCCAGACCGGCGAGCTCCGCCTCCAGCTCGCTCTCGTCCACGTCCACGCCGATGCTAATGTATAATACGCAAACACATAGTAAGAGACCGACCAAATTGCAATCTCTACAACAGCGAAAGTGACTGTCACGCACCCGTAGGATCGCCCCATGATCTCCTGGATCTCGTTCATGTCCTCCATCAAGTCGGCCATGTCATCTTGTACGTCCTATAATTGACAACAGACAGCGTTGTTAGAGGCTACAGGCCATTTGAAACGGGTACAATCGAAAGACGGATAAGCGTACCTCGAGCTCGTTCATATCGATCTTCTTCGTCTCGACCTTGAGCTGCACGACCGCGCTTTTCATCGCGGCAACCGTGTCGACCGTGTCTCTCGACGTCTCAATTGCGAACGCAGCCTATCAAGAAGTGTCCACACAAAGACACGCCTGTCTTAGATACCATACTTCCACACTTAAAATGGAGTGTACTCCCATACCTGCTCAATGTTGAAGGACTGGGCAGTCAGGTTGTCGCGCTGCTGCTCGTACATCTTCTTGCGCTTGAGCGTCTGCATCGCGCGCTGCTTGACCGCATTCAGCGCCGGTCCTTTCGTTTTCGCCATCTAGATAACCCAAGCGCGCACAGAATTGTATGGGCAACACATTCATGCATCTCTGTGAGTTTCACGTCCCCACAATCAGATCTTCCGCATTCTCTAATGCAGCGTACCTGAAGCTTGTACTTGCGCAGCTCCTCGTCCAGCTTTGCGATCTGCACACACAAGCAGGAACCGCGTGTACAACACACACAGAAAGAGAAAAACGCATGTTAGTGCACCAAGCATCAAGCAGACACACTCTCTCTAACCAGCAATAAGCACAAATGCTGCGTGTGCGTCAACCCACCTTCATGTCCAGATCGGTCGTGCGGCCCTCGACGCGTCCGCCGACGTCGCTGATGTTGACGTGCGGCACCTCGGCCTTCTTCTTCCCAAAGATGCGGTTCATGGCGTTTACTTCTTGTGTGGTTGTTTCGTGCTGGTACTGCTGTGAACTGCTGATGGGAGCGTAGAGAGCTGCAGACAAGGTGCGCTTCTTCTTCTACTTCTTCTTCGTCTTCGTCTTCGTGCGAATTGATGTGCTGGTGTTGGTTTCCACAGGGAAACAGAATGTGGGTGGGTACGGGCCTCTATTGTGCTCGCTGCTGTAGGTCACTTGTGTCACACGATCTGTATACCTTTATATCTCAAAACCTTATATATCACTAACTAGAGGTTCAATAGCCTATGATGAGCGTAGGGTGAACCGTGTAGCCTGTTAATGGATACGCTAAAACTTGCAAACCACCATAAAAAGGGCAGCTCACACCCTTCAAACAGCAAATGTATCGGAAAGGGTGTGAAGCTCCTCGATTAAGTCCGGAAAAGCGTTCACACCTTTTCCGATACATTTGCTGTTTGAAGGGTGTGAATGCAGTATCAGATCTGAGCGAATCGAAGGAAGCAAGCCAAACGAAGATGATGATGATGATGATGGTGGTCGTGGGAAAAGTGTGGAACACAGTGGCCATGTTGACTGTCTATGAGAACGAGAACGAGAACGAAAGTGTTGACCAGAATTCAACTGAAAGCGACTGAGAGGACCGCCATTGAGGATCCGCCGATCCACCAACTCGTGCCTGAGCGCCTGCAGTCGACATGGACATCTACATCCTGCTCATCGTGCTCGCGAACGTGCTGTTCTACGTCGTGTCGTTCGCGTGCGTGTGGCTCATGCGCCGCCGCGTGCGCCGCCTTGAAGACGAGGAAGTGGTGCTCGGCCGCGCGCTTCGCGAGGCGCTCATTGATGAGTACGGACGCGAACTGGGTGTACAAGTACATGTACACGCTCTGGTGTGTGTACGCGAACTAACGAACAGCGCCATGTGGTTTCTTGTGAATGTGCCTCTCTTGATCGAAACAGCACGCCTGCCGCAGAACACCGCATTGACGCCGCTACCAGGTACGCTTCCGTCACCTTGTGTATCAGCTTACCACTCGTTACGACCAAGTAAGAGAGTTGCTAATGCACTTTGTGGAAACTTGATATGCATTTACAGAGAGGCCGAGGTGGGCTACCACACGTGCGGGTACTGCCAGTTCGGCAACTTCAAGCGCACGCGCTACTGCGCGCTCTGCGGCGAGAAGATCAGCGCGACGATCACGGACGCGCCGAAGCTCACGCGCGAAAAGGTCACGAGTCGAAAGAGCCGAGCGAGGTACGAACCATCCCCAATGGCTCCTTTCTCCATCAGCCTCTACAACAGGAGTACTGCGGTGCAGTATACTAACTGGTGGCGTTATGTTTGTATCAGACGCCGCAATGAGTGGGTCCGGAAAATCGACGTCGAAGGGCAAGCCTTCTGGTTCAAGAGCGCCACAGAAGAATTGGGTCTGGAGCCGCTGTTCCCTGGCGTCGTCGTGCGCTTCAACGCTCCTCAAAGTGACTATAAAGGATCGGACACCAAGCCCAACGACCAATCCCAGGAAGACCAAGACCAAGCCTCAAGCGAACCCGAGGGTGAGAAGAACGTGTCGCTCCTGGCGCAAGACGGCATTGAGACCGTTGTGAAGCGCGGTCGCCACCATCTCGAGACAGAGGCGCACGCCGCGGTGCTCACGCTGGAGAATGTGTCCGACGCAAACGCCGCAGTGTTTGCAGACAACGCGGACTTGGGCTCGCAAGATCGCGTGCGAGAAGCGTTGGAGCTCGCCGCGAAGGACTTCCCCACAAAGTACGCGCACTTTGTCGTGTGCACGTCGTCGCTGCTCGTGCCAGCGGAGGTCGAGTTTTTGAAGTTGTCGGTGCACCGCGACTTTGTGGTCGAAGAGTCGATCGAGCACATGAGCTGCATCGACGAGAAGCACATCCGCTCGGTCATGCGCATCAACTTTGTGGACGAGAGCGGCGTGGACGCGGGCGGAATCCACCGCGAGTGGTTCATGCTGCTCAATGAGCTGCTCGTGGGGCCCTCGAACGGATTGTTCAAGTGCACCAACCAGGTCGACCAGACGTTCTACCTGAACCGCAACTCGCTCTACGACCACGGCGACGACCACTTGTCGTACTTCTACGCGTTTGGACGCCTCGTAGGCCGCGCGCTCTTGGAAGGGGAAGCGCTCGGGTTCCACCTGTCGCTGCCGCTGCTCAAGATCATCCTGGGGATGCCCGTAATGTTCAGCGACCTGGCGCATTTCGACCCGGAGACGTACAAGAGCATGCTGTGGATCGCGCAGAACGACGGCGTGGACGCGCTCGAGCTGAGCTTCAGCATGACGGAGCTCCGCGGCGGCGAGGTTGAGGTCGTGGATCTGGTGCCGAAGGGCCGCAGCATCGACGTGACGGACGCCAACAAGCGCGAGTACCTGGAGCGCAAGTTTCAGTACATGCTCTTTGAGAGCGTGTCGAGCCAGCTGTTCGTGTTCCTCAAGGGCGTGTACGAGGTGATCCCGAAGAGCCTGTTCGCGCTCTTTGACCCCGAGGAGTTTGAGTACGTGCTCTGCGGCTCGGACGAGATCGACGTGACCGACTGGGAGAAGAACAGCAGGTGCTCGAAGAACCTGCGGCGCTCGAGAGCGCTGCGCTGGTTCTGGGAGCTGGTGCGCGACATGCCGAACGAGTACCGACGCCGTCTGCTGCAGTTTGCGACCGGGTGCTCGCGGGTGCCGATCGTGGGCTTCAAGGGACTGACCAGCTACGACGGCCGCATCTGCCCGTTCACGCTCAAGGGCGTCTCGTACGAGAGCTCGCAGTACATCCGCAGCCACGCGTGCTTCAACCGCCTCGACCTGCCGCTGTACTCGGACCGCAGCGAGCTCCAGAGAATACTCTACGCCACGCTCGACACCGAGTCGTACGGCTTCACCACCGACTAACTAGCTGATCCGATCGTTATGAAGACATCGAGACGTGAAAAGCGAGCGTTCTTGGGTGGAAGAAGTATAAGCGCAAGAGCCCGAAGAGACCATCCATCATGAACACTCATCCCGATATATTTGCTGAATCCATGCCGAATATTTTGGATCCATTGCTCTCTTCCGCTCGAGATGTGTTGTCTTGACTCTGTTGGGCAGAAACCTGTTGTTCACAAGTTGCACATTATTGATACGGAAGAGGCGTTCAGACGGAAGCATCTGGATGTATCCATCTCAGCTCATCCCAATCTTGTGCGCGCTTGCTCGTGTCCATTAGGTATCGTCGTCTTGGTGAGATTTTTTTCCTCCTTTCTCTGGCGATATGAGGCCAGCACTTTTTCCCATTCATTCGCGCTTCTCGCGACTCTTGAGCATCCCTGATTTACCCTAAACAAAAGGCTACCATCCACAGTAGCCAATCGTGTAAGTGCGATGTCGATTTTCCTTAGTATAAATAGATCAAACTTTCCAAAGCGATTGCTGTACATATATAACCGTTTACAGTATTAGACTTCAATAGCAGTAACTAAAGGGCAAGTTGGACTTTCTCTTAACCCTCATGTTCAGTTTACCGAAGGAGCACGGAATTGACGAAGAATGGCACGACGCAAGAGATTCTCGCGGCGATCGCAGCGCGTATGCGTATGCGTATGCGTATGATGTGGGTGGATACAAAGCGATTGGCTGTTGGTTGGCTGGCTACAGTGTGACTGCGAGCGCGTGCCTGCTCGCGAGCACCTCTTCTTGACTCAGGATGCAGCCAGTTAGTTACCAATAGCCAGCCAACCACAAAGGCAAGGAGGTCGCACTCCACCGTACGTTTACGGCTCTCTGTGCGGCGTCTGCGCTGAAAGGTGTCGACATACATACCACGGACGAGAGCTACAGGAATACCGACTCAAAGGCGATTCTGCTGGCAGAGCGACACACATACACAGAGACTATCTATCACCAGTATCGACTGCACTCGAACAACATGCCCGAGTCGTCTTCCAGCTCGTCCAAGTACGTGTTGGTGATGTTCTACCAGCTGCTGCCTGGACTCGTCGTCGTGGGCCTGCTGGTGCTAGGATTCGGCTGCCGCAAGAAGATCCAGACCGAGCTGCAGGCGCCGCTGCTCCCGTACGTTCTGTCTGTTTACCTGCGAAATGTGTGGGCTGATGATGGCGATCGATGACGCTCCGACTCAATTGACTGACCTACAATCATGTTTGTGTGTGTGTGTGTGTGCATGGATGATACGATCAGTGTCGAGACAGTCGAGCACCGCGTGGACGCTGCGACGCGGTACGCAAATCCTGCTCTCTACTGATATTGAGAAGCTACACTGTGGGCTATTTGCTAATTGTCTTTGCTCGTTATACGTGATGCTTACGCAGTGAAGCAGAGGCGGGCTTCACGGTCTGCGCTGGTTGCGAGTTTGAGAACTTCAAGCGCTTCTCGTACTGCAGTCTCTGCGGCGATAGACTGCCGAGAGACCCATTCAACAGCTTCAAAGGCGCCAGACGGTTGAAAACAAGCGAGCAGCAGCACGAGACGCCAACGCACGCGAAGCGCCTCAAGACCCAGCAGATCCGCGTGAGGTATGCTTCGCTCAGTAAATGGCGATTAGGTGATAAAGTGCGCGGCCATGTTAACTGACCCCTCTTGGCATGCATCGATATGTAGGAAGCGCAAGGAGTGGGTGCGCAAGGTCGATGTCGACGGCAACATGTTTTGGTACCGAAGCGCTGTGGAGAGCGCTGCCTCGAGTCAAAGCTCAGGCTACGCCGTCTCATTCAAGAAAACCCAGGGCAACACTATCGCTATTGCCCACCCGCATGAAGACGGCGTCGAGACCATTGCGCCAAGTATCGTGAAGATGGACGAGTCCGTGAGAATGGAGATCCTCACTTCGTCGCAGGCGAACCCGGCGGTATCCCCCACTGGAAGCGCCACGCTCGAGTCCAAGGAGCGCATGAAGGAGGTTGTGGAGTTTGCAGCGAAAGACTTCCCGACGAAATACGCGCACTTTGTCGTGAGTACAGCGGCGCTGATCGTGCCGGCGGAGGTCGAGTTCCTCAAGCTCTCGGTGCACCGCGACTTCATGCTGGAGCAGTCGATCGACCACGTGGGCTGCATCCGAGAGAAGAACATCCACTCGTACATGCGCATCAACTTTCTGGAAGAGAGCGGCGTGGACGCTGGCGGTGTGCATCGCGAGTGGTTCATGCTCGTGAACGAGATGCTCGTGCACCCGGTGCTGCGACTATTTATCTGCACGAACAAGGCCGAGCAGACTTTCTATTTAAACCCGAACTCGGCGCACACAATCGGCGAAGAACACCTCGCGTACAACTACGCGGCAGGAAGACTCATCGGACGCGCGTTGCTGGAAGGAACGGTGTGGGGATTCCACTTGGCGATGCCGCTCATCAAGATCATCCTGGGGATTCC
>JAADVK010000183.1:0-39820 GCA_023334975.1 Globisporangium sylvaticum
ATCACCAAGTGTCCCCAGATGCGACTCGGATCCTCTGTCTCTTGCTGCTGCTGTTTTGCTCTACTGGTGCTTACTTGTGGCTTTTGGTATTTGGGACTTGTGCGACGAAGACCTGCTGCTCCCGGATGTCCATCTCCCTCCCTCCACCTGCGGGGCTTTTGTCGTGTACTCTAGATTTCAGCCCCACCCCATAGTTATAGTTATTAGGAAGAAATCATACATATTTATTAGGCAAACACAAGGCGGCGGACTCGCCACTAAGTTAATCATATCAATCCAGATCCATAACATCATTTTTTTGCAAAATGGTTCTGCCTTCGTTTATTTGCAGGAGCGCGCAGTTGTCTCCCCTCGTTCACCTTCTCTTCCATACGTTACTCTGTGAGCTCCCCTCAAATTAACTTATATCTTAAATCCAAGCCGAATCCGCTTGGTTCGTTCGCGCCGACTCCACCTTGGCGCGGATCGACAGGATACGCAGCACTTGGCGATAGCAAATGCTCTCCGCGAGGTATCGCGGCAGGATGCCTTTGAAGTCCGCGCGCACGACGCACGTCAGCTTCGCAAATGCGCCTTGCGCAGGGTCGGCACTCTGCGAATGCTCTTCGTCCTCTCCAAATGACGGCTCGACGAGGAACCCTCCAGTCGCGTACGACATGCGCACGGTTCCCTTGATCTCCGGGACGTCGGGGCGAGGGATCGACTCCATCAGCACAGCGAAAGTGTCGTAACGACCCGTTTTCTCGACAAAGCTATGCAGGTCGCACGAGTCGCGAGGCTTCACGAGCCACGTTGGCCAGAGCGACAGCTTCGGGTGCGACCGGTACATGATCACGCGAGATTCGTCCAGCGGCTCCACTTTCTTGATGTTGGCAGCGTACTCATCCCATTCCGAAATGCTCTCAAGCGAGCGCAGGTACTGGAACACTTTTCGCGGAGTACACTTGATGACCACCGAAGCCTTCATCTCCACAAACCGATCCTTTTCCGAGCGGAATCCGCTTGACGGACAGACGAACTTGGAGAAGTCTTTCCGGTACACATCGACGTGATCCTTGCACTTGTACGAAGACCATTCGTGGCTCGATGTAGAATCGCTCGCTTCGAAAAGACGCTGGAGACCCTTCTGCGACAGCTTTGAGTAGTAGAGTTTCATCAGCTGAATGTCGCGATGACTGGTGTTTCCGATCATTTCGTCGAGCTCTTCGGGGGACACAGCCGCGCTGGTTCCACGGGAGCGGGAGTTCTTACGCTCGGGTGCTTCATCATCGTCTTCTTTGACGATGTCGATTTCCACGTGAGGAAAAGGGGACCGGCTCTTCGAAGACTTGAGCTTGCGCTTTGGTTTCTTCTTCATTCCCGTATTGACGAGGATCCCGTTGGTTCTTCTTCGGAACTTGCCATCACCTGCGACTTCTTTTGTGATGAAGTCAATGTTATCCCGAATCCACTTGCGCAGCACAGGCAAATACTCCTCTGGACTTCCGACGGTCGGGGCACCGGTGAGATTCACGATCGTCTCTTTGCCGTTAGTCCAGACTTGTGAGATGCGAGGAGTGATGTGGCTGCGCGCAATCATGCTTTCTCTGCGGTTGTCATTCTGAGACTGTTGGCAGATTTGCTCATAGAATCGATTCAGCTTGGAGCGGTTGCGAGTCAAGAACGAGTTGAACGGCACCATGTAGTCTTCGCGCGCTCCGTACTCGACATTGTTCGCAAGCGACTGGAAAAGTTTCGCGACGAGCACGAGCGTACGCTGCAGGTTCTTCGAAGGCGCTTCATCGTTGGGCGTGAGGTGCATCTTGTGCGGGATCACGAGTGCAGGGCAAATAAACCGAAGGAAGACGAGCCCTCCGAGATGCATGAGGAACTCCTCTTTCGCTGCCGAGTTTCCCGACTGGAATTCGTCTGCGAAGTCTTCGCCAATGGAGCTCAGTCGAGGCAAAGACGTGTTGCTCTTCCTCTCCTCGCTGCTGCGCTGATCTTCTCCGATCGCGCTGAGTCGGGTAACTGAGATGTTGCTCTTCCGATCGCGGTCCAGCAGCCGCATCATCTCCATCTCCAGCACGCGGTAGATCTTGGCGACCTGGTACGGGAACAAGTGCGCCGACTTGGTGATTTTGTCGAGGATCCTGTTCGCGAGGGCTTCCAGTCGTTCCTGGTTGGCTTGGAGATCGTCATCCTCACTGAGCAGCTGCGGGTTCACCTCGTAGGACTCGGTGGTGTCCCAGAGTTCCGCAAAGATGTCCTGTAGCGCGCTCTGCAAAAACTCCATCCCCAAGTCACATGTGTACTCGCGAATGATCTGTCGTTGTAAAAAGCAGACTTAGTTTAGCCACCACACTTCGAGAGAGAGAGAGAGAGAAATGCACATGCATGAAGCTGCGTTGCTTACCGCGGTCGTGGTCGAATTGGCGCGGAAGAGCTCGTTCCAGTTGAGCGTGTCGACCATCTCTTGGAACATCAGCAGCCCGATGAGCTTACGCAGCTGGTCTTCGTACGTGTCGAACACGAACAGCAGCGCACGAATCACGTTCACATCCACACCTGTTGGGTTCTGAAGCACATGGAAGCATTCATTCACAACACAAACACACAGTCAGTATTACAAACAGTAGAGTACCAGATGGACTGGACTACCACACAACACACGTACCGAAGCGATAGCAGTCGCGAGTCGGAACTCGGAGTCGTGCACGAGCGCGAACACGAGCGCGCTCTCGGCGTCGTCCTGCGCGAGCGACTCGATGGCGTTCTTCATGGTCGTGTCGATGGCTTCCGCCACCGCCACCGCCGAGCTCGAGCCTCGTCGCCTATGGTGGAGCGGTATATGCACACCCGCATGCGCATTAGCACTCGCGACACTAGCGTCACTGGCGACATCTGCGCCACTACTTGGCCCTTGGGCATGACTGTGACGGCTCTCGTCGCTGGAGACCAGCGCGCGCGCCGCTCGGAAGACCCGCATCGTGTGTGTACTGCTCTGTCTGTATCCGCAGTGGTCGGTATCCTAAGAGGGTGGGGGTGGTCTCTATCGAGAGCCGAGATCGAGCTGCGTCGACTGGTTTACAGTGCTGCGTCAACTCAAGTGCGTGGGGAGGTCGATGGAGGCGCGCGTCTCGAGGCTTCTGTGGGGTCGTCCTTGTTCTTTCTATCGCGAGTGAAAATGCGACTGACTGAATAGAGAAATAGAGAAATAGAGAATAGAGCGTGGTGCAAGGCAAAACTGCGGCTCTGTTTCTGAGTCCAGACTGCATCAGATCCGAGTCCTGGAACAATTGCACGCGCCGTTGGACTTTTGGGTTCAACCTTTCGTCATTAAACCCTAAACCTTCATTTTGTATTTCTTGCATCACAACAATCCCACTAGAGTTAGTACTCTATGTCACCAAAAACTACTTAAATCAGTTTGTTCGCGCTTTCTGCCCAGTTAACTCACTTCGTTACGATTTGACGACACAAACCCACTGAAAAGAGTTAGTAGTCAGTCTCTGGGAAGATTTCAGGACGGGCACTCCTGAAAATGAAGACTTGCTCTCTATTTCAAATTTTCTATTGGGACAGTTGTGTTTGTAGCCACCACCCCACTCACTCGCAGAAAACCCCTCCATCCATCCATCCACGCTTTCCTGCTCTCGTCACCGCCTCTACACTCTTTGGTCATCACGAGCCTCACTGTTTATTATTGTCGAGAGCTCTTGCGTCAGATGGATGGATGTAGATGAATCGGTGGATTTGAATGGATAGCTCGAACGAAATGGTCCTATGTGGAATGAATAATGAGTGGCTCGCTCACATGTAAAACCGCTCGTCGATCTCGTAGCTCTCGCCACCGAACGCTCTCCATTACGATGGAAGAGCACCAACAACACGGAGTTGCTGATGCGAATATGACTGACGGGAGGGAGGGATCAGTGAGGTCCGCCCTCTGCATCACAAGCCGCGGTCCACCACATCTCTGCACCGAGAGGACCACGCTCACTCACGCGCTCGCCATCTCTGCGTGCGAACGCTCTATGCACCAGGATCTCAGGATCAGGACCACAGCACCAACAGCAAAATCCTCAGCATTGGAGTGCTATAATTGATGAGGGTGAGCATTATTGATGTGTTGGTGATAGTCAGTCAGTCGTTGAGCGTGCCATTCGTTAGGTTTAGTAGTAACGCAACAAATCCACCGCCTCCATTACACCGCTTGGTGTAACTTGCACAACTTAGCACACCTGCTCCATCGAAAGAGTGTGTGAGATGCTAGTGTTATCATGGAGTTCCCGCCTGGAGCCGCACCAAAACTGGATCGCCTTGCGAGTCAGAGGGTGGCGACCAGACAGAGAAAACTCGGATTCAGATATGACCTCTTAATTTGAGAGAATGGTGTTTTTCATGATAAAAAGGTGATATAAGGTATTAAAATAATGAAATCAAAATTGAAATATAGAGGCAATAATTCGGGTTAGATGTAGAGGAGAGGCAGCAAGAATCAAAAGATGCTTGTATGCTGTTACATAGGCTCAGCGCCATGGAAATACTCGACTCAGTGCTTTGACACTAAACCCTAAGCTAAAATACGCTGTTTGGTAGGTCTCCAGCCACCCCAAATCCAAAAACTCCAGTTTCACGTCCAGCGGCACGAGCGATATTTTTCAAAAGAAGGAAGGCACTTCAGATCTGCACGCAAGTGAGAACGAATGACGCACGTCACGACAGCGTGTGTGTCGCAGTATCAGACTCGTGCCGAAGCGGCAGCATCAGCTGGACGCTTCTTGATTCGGTCCGTTCACAGCAATGCCACCACGCTTCGAGATTGCCATTTTCGTACCACCACTGGCACAGATCTCCATTGTATAGCAAGCACTTCACCAACTGGGTATCGTCGCCGCGCTTTTCGCTGTAAACAACGACACTCGGGTGCTTGGTTTTGAAACGTCCGTGGTGATGCTGATGTTACGGTGTCTAACAAAGGCTTACAAAGGCTCCAAAAGTGGATACACATGGATCTTGGATCCTGAAGCGTCATTGACACAAATCAAAGCTTCAGTTGACAACCAACCACCTGGCTGGCTGATCGAGAGGAAGAATTGGCTGCATCTCCAGTCAAGCGAAAACAGATGGACCCATCACGTGATCTGGAGAGCTTTAGTGCATTCACATGGCAGAGCAAAAGCAAAAATCCAAATGACACGACCACGTTGACTGAGATACACAGACCGTCGACACCACAGGATTTCTTAGAGATCTTTCATAGCCACACAGTCTTACAGCTACGGTAGCGAATCGTGCCATCATCAAGCAAGATCAGGTCTCTTGCTGCTCACGCTCGGTATGAAAGCGCAGCAATTGCAGATCTCGGTGGTTTTCAAAGCGAGTCCGCAGCGCACGCAGATCGACTTACCCTCAGTAGTTGCGAACCAGCCACTGTGCAATCTCAAGATGGAGTCCCAGACAGGCGTTCTCCACTGTTTGCGTTGTACCGCCAGAAATCCCGCGTTCTCAGAGAAACACTAGGGCATCAAAGTTTCTGTGCTTCGAAGCGTTCGCCATTGCGTCTGTCGTGCAGCCGTCTGATCGATTTGCGTAAAGCCGTTTCAGCATCTCCAGGCTGCCACTCTAACTGCCAGCAGCAGCAGAGTCCAGTGCACGCGATGCACAACCCTCGGGCTGGTTGGTGTGAAGCCACTTGATCACTTCCAGGTACCCATGCGAAGCAGCCAAGTCCATTGCACGCGTTGTGCATCCTTCTTGGCGCTTTTCATGGAGCCATTGCACCGCTTCGAGGTACCTTCCTTGTGCTGCGCCATCCATCGCGCGGGTGGTGCAACCTGCGCTGGGGTTCGCATGGAGATACTTCACGATCTCCAAATAACCCGCGATATTAGTTGCTTGATCCATCGCCTGGGAGGTACACCCTCTTGGCGATGACTGCGCAGCCACTTTGACGACGTTCAACTGGCCGCAAGTCGCTGCTTGGTCCATTGCATCAGTCGTGCATGTGCCATTAGGGTGGATCCGTGGTTTCTTCTCTTGTGCGGCGAATCTATTCATGATATGGAGAGCGAATCGGTGCTCGCTTGTTGTCACGATTGTCCAGTTCGCGTCGACCAATACGGGAGCGAAGTCGAGGTGTGAGTTGATCTGGTGAGCCGCGTGGTCTAGCTCTGCAAATTGTGGGTGGGGGCATGTCGAAGCACGACTTCCAGGCTTGTGGTCAACCCACTAGCTGCACGCTCCCCTCGACAGCAACATCACCCGCATCCAGTCTTGGCTTCTTCGCAGCTCTCTGCATTTTCGCCTCTACGGCTGGAGAATACACTTGGAGGCGGAGGACGACATAGAGAACTGGATGGGAACCGACGATCTCAAGTCCCCAGCTGTATCAAACAAACATTCCAGCAGTGCACTCTACATACACAGCACGCAGCGCAGCTGTATAGCAGGCGCTGCGTGTAGACGTAGGTGGGTCGATTCGTGTGCGCGGAGTGTCTGGAGTGACAATGACGATGGTTGGAAAGAGATGCATCTTCAACTTGCGAAAGGTACTAGTGTGGTCTACACCACAAAAATCGGTGGAAACCGGTAGGAACGGTTTTTGGCTCGGTATGATTATGCCGATTATGGATGAGCTTTGCCGGTATATATACCGCGAATACCGGTATCAAGATGCAGTTGTGTGTTGAAGCCTGTCATTTGTACCATTCTTGTACCATCCCTTTCGGTGCAAAAATGGTACAAAAACTCCAGTGCTGGCCCAAAAACTTCACGTGAAAGCTGAAAGTGGCTCCGTCACGTCAAAAACCGACGGTGCGGCCGCCGTGAATAGCAACGAAAAACGATCCAACAAGCGAAGAGCTACAGCCAGCAGCAGCAGCAGCAGCAGCAGAAACGAATTCGCCCGCGAGCCGCCGGACCTCTTCTCCACACACTCCAAGCTCTCTCTCTCTCTCTTCACACAGACACGATGGTCATGCTCTCGCTGCTGCGCTCCTCCCGTGCCCTCGGCCGCCCCGCCTCGCGCATGCTGCCACGCTCCACGCTCGAGGGTGTGCGCTCGCTGCAGACCGCCGCCGAAGCCGCGGAGAACGTGTCGTACACGCGCGGACTCTTTCTCGGTGTGAACAACGCCAAGCGCGCGTTCCCGTACCCGCAGCTGTCGGAAAACGAAAAGGAGACGCTGCAGATGCTCGTGGAGCCTGTCGCCAAGTACTTCACCACCGTCGACTCGCGCGCGATTGACGAGACGAAGAAGATCCCGCAGCAAGTGCTGGACGACCTCAAGGAGCTCGGTCTCTTCGGTCTGCAGATCCCAGAAGAGCTTGAGGGCCTCGGTCTCTCGAACACGGGCTACGCGCGCGTGTGCGAAGAGATCACTGACGCGAGTCTGGCTGTGACCGTCATGGCGCACCAGTCGATTGGTCTCAAGGGCATCTTGCTCAACGGCAACGACGAGCAGGTGCGTTGCAATTGCAAGTATTATGCATGTATGCTATGACATGGATGTGTGCTAACCTTGCAGACTTTTCTACTGTGTTTGCAACTTGCAGAAAGCCAAGTACTTGCCAAAGCTTGCTACTGGCGAGCACATTGCTGCGTTCGCGCTGACCGAGCCATCGAGCGGCTCGGACGCCGGCTCGATTAAGACCCGCGCCGTGCTCTCGGAGGACGGCAAGCACTTCATCCTCAACGGCGGCAAGATCTGGATCAGCAACGGTGGATGGGCGGAAGTCATGACCGTGTTCGCGCAGACCGAAGTGGACGGCAAGGACAAGGTCACTGCGTTCATCGTCGAGCGCGGCTTTGGCGGCATCACCAACGGCCCACCAGAGGACAAGCTCGGTATCCGTGGCTCCAACACGGTGCAGGTGTTCTTTGACAACACCAAGGTGCCGATCGAGAACGTGCTCGGCGGTGGCCCAGACAACAAGACTGGCGGTGCTGCGGGTGTTGGCCAGGGCTTCAAGGTCGCGATGAACATTCTGAACAACGGTCGTTTCGGACTTGGCGCCTGCGCCGGATCGTCGCTGCGTCGTGTGATTGGCATGGCGGCCGAGCACGCGAACCAGCGCAAGCAGTTCGGCTCGTCGCTCTCGAGCTTTGGACTGATCAAGAAGAAGTTCGGCGTCATGACGCTGGACGCGTACGCGATTGAGTCGATGGCGTTCATGACCACGGGCATGATTGACCGCGGCGACCCGTCGTGCGAGATCGAAGCCGCGATGTGCAAGGTGTATGGCTCGGAAGTCGCGTTCTCGGGCATCAACGAGTGCATCCAGGTCATGGGCGGCACTGGTTTCATGAAGGACTGGCCGTTCGAGCGCTACATGCGCGACTGCCGCATTCTCTCGATCTTCGAAGGCACGAACGAGATTCTCCGCATGCTCATCGCGCTGAGTGGCATCAGAGTAAGTCACTTAGTTTGTCTTGCATGCGAATTGACTGCCTTGTGTGCACTGTACTAATACGCTTGCGATTGTTTTGTATTGTAGACTGCTGGCGACCGCCTCTCTGCTGTCGGCAAGGTGCTGGCGAACCCACTGAAGGACCCAAGCGGCGCCGCGAAGGAGGTCTCGGACCGTCTCCAGCGCAAGTTCTCGCCAGCCCCATTGGAAGGCGTGCACCCGAACCTGAAGCCTGCGGCGGAGCTTTTGTCGCAGCGCACTGCTGAGTTTGGCGACGCGGTCGAGTTCCTGCTCCGCAAGCACGGCAAGAAGGTCGTGGACGAGCAGCTCCAGCTGGAGCGCATCGCGGACTCTGCGATCGCGCTTTTCGCGATGACGTCGACGATCTCGCGCGCGTCGTCGTCGCTGAGCCGCAACATTGAGTCGGCCGCGCACGAGCAGAAGCTGACGGAGCTGTACTGCGACATGGCGTCGGACAAGATCAAGACGCTGCTCGGCGAGCTGAAGAAGGGCGTGAAGCGCGACGACCGTCTGCGCGCGATCGCCGACGAAGTGCTCGCGCACGAGAAGTACATCCCAAGCCACGCGACGGGCGTCAACCTCTAAGCGCAGCAGCAATTGCATCTCCAGTTTGGCGTCATCTCAATAAGAAGTGTAGCCATCTATCTATATCATCTTGGCGAGTCCAAAACCCAGATCTGCAATGGGTTGGCCGCAAGCGCAACATTTATACGACCATGCGCGCGAGATTTATAAGACCATGAATACAATTATTATGTCCGAACCGGTAATTTTGAGCTGACGAGCCAGCATTCTGACGCGCCGGCGTCAGCGAGATCTGCGTCAGGCTTTGCACACTTCCACGCTCATTTATTTTGGCGATTCTGCCGTGAATCATATTCGTTGAGTTTAGCACCCGTTAACCTTCAAAACTGCTTTGGCGGTTTCAATACAAGGGGTAGGCTTGAAGTGGAGGTTAGCGGCTGTTAAGAATATTTACCAAGTTGAAGTTGTCCATTAACACCCAAAAAAAGCAACGAACGCCAAACAAACCACCATCATATCATTATCATTGTGGAAAACGCGGTGGCGCGGTTCCGACGGTCTAGGGCCTCACACGCAGAACAGAAGAAGAGCGGCGCGCGAAGCAGAAACCGAGAGAAACCGAGAGAAGCAGGCGAGTCCAAGTGCGTTCACATTCAAATCCAATCATCGTCAACAGGTCCGTTCGCGCTTGCCCTCTTTCTGAAGCGCACAGCAGTACTGTAGCAGAGCGTGTACAGTAGACGAGTGAGAGATGGGTTCGGCCGCGTCCAAGCCCAACGGATGGCTCACTGCAAGCAGCAGCGGCGTCACAACGGTCGGCCAAGAGTCGACGCTGCGCCAGCTGCTTCTCCTGATGAAGCACTATGGCGGCGTGTCGCTGCATGTGTGGATCCGCTTCTGGATCTACATCACGGGACTCGAAAAGCACGAAGAGCTCATCCACAAGATCATCGCGCAGATCAAGTACCGCAAGTACGCCCTGCCCTCGCAGAAGCACTCGGTCTATCACGGCGTGCTCATGACGATGGTCGAGCTGTGGCTGCGCACGATCCGCGTGGCGCTCGTGCCAGATGTGATCGCGAGATACTTGTGCGCGACGTTCATGCTGCACATCTTCTACGAGATGAACTCGGGCTTGCGCGGATGGATTGTGCGCTCCTGCATGCAGCTGACGGCGAAAGGAAGAAGAACGCTGCGTTTGAAGAAGCAGCTCGACAACGCGAATACGTTCCAGGAGCGCCAGGCGATTGCGGGAGAGCTGGACAAAGTCGAAGGCAAAGACAAGTGGCGCGAGGATCCGGCATCGGGGCTGTTTCTGTTTGAGCGCGTGATGAACAAAACGCAAATGTACAAAGTAAGTCGTGTGCTGTCTGTTTTGTGTCTGAAGCGTTGAAATCTGATAGCGAGTGCTAATGCTGACTGGTTTGTTTTCTCTTGTCTGTGCAGAGACTGCAACTTGAGAACGACGTCATGGGCACGATGTTCGCGCTGCGTGCTGGCTTGCTCAGAAAACACTGGGGCATTGGACACCCTCGCTTGTATTCTGTCAGCAATGGTAAGAGCTCTATCGCTTGTCATTCCATGATATCTCTCAGTTTTCGTTCTGACGCCGTATCCAACTGTTTGCTTCGCGTAGTTGGTACCAAGGACATTATTGAAGAGTACCTGGACACTATCGTCCAGTCGATGAACACTGTTCTGCGCGCGACGGGCACTGACGAGGAAAGCGAAGAAGAGCTGTCGGTCGACAACAAGCTCGCGTTCTTCAGTGAGACGCGCCACGCGTTTGGCCGATCTGCACTGCTGCTCTCTGGAGGCGGCGCACTCGGATTCTACCATTCCGGGGTGATCAAAGCGCTAGCGGCGCAAAACTTGCTCCCAAACGTGATTGCAGGCTCCTCCGCTGGCTCCATCGTGGCTGGTACAATTGGCGTGCGGACGGACGAAGAGATCGCGGAGTTCTTCTCGGACGACAACAATGTGTATCTGAACTTCCTCGGCCCCAACATCACGAAGAAGGACGCGGAAGACTACTCGCCATCATTTCTATCACCGCTGGAGAAGGTGCTGCCAGCATCTGGCTACAACAACTTGAAAGACACGCTGGTGATGGTCAATCGGTTTATGGACAAAGGATACATCCTGGACACAAACATCCTGCGCGATGCGCTGCGCGTCAACATGGGCGACTACACGTTCCGCGAGGCGTATGACCGAACTGGGCGAATCACGAACATCACAGTCACGCCATTGAAGACGGACGATTACCCGCACTTGCTGAACTACCTGACCGCTCCAAACGTGCTGATGTGGTCGGCATCGCTGGCGTCGTGCGCGATCCCGATCGTGTTTCGACCGGTTGAGCTGATGGCAAAAGACAAGCAGGGGAACATCGTCCCGTACTATCGCGAAGGGTTGAAGTGGAGCGACGGGAGCTTGGAGTGCGATCTCCCAATGGAGCGCCTGTCGGAGCTCTTCAATGTGAACCATTTCATCGTGAGCCAGGTGAACATTCACTACAAAGCTGTCTCGGGATACTCTGCATTCGGGAATGGGCAAACTGGAAGTCTGATGAATTTCTTCAAGAAGCAAATCAAGGCGTACATCAAGAACATCGCAGAGTTCGGACTGAACACGAACGTGCTCAAGTTTCTGGACATCGGGCTGATCCCTCTGCTGACACAGAAGTACGAAGGCGACATCACGATTTGTCCGACCGACAAGATCTCGCTCGCGCATTTGCTTCGAATCGTGCTGACGAATCCGAACGCGGAGACCTATCCAGAGATCGTGAGAGCTGGAGAACGCGCGTGCTGGCCCTACATCGCGCGGATTCGCACAATGTGCCGAATTGAGTTTGCTCTCGAGCGAGCTGTGCGGTATTTGCGAGGCGAGCAGGCACTGGAAGACGAGAAGCGCCACGGCAGAAAGACCATTGGCCGTGTTCCGTCGTTCTACACTTCCCCAAGCTCTATGAACCTGTCGAGCCTGGACCAAGTCCCTGCTGCACCTCGAAGCTCATCCTCAAACACAAGCGACGCGAAACCCGCCCGACGAAGCAGTTTCGGAAGCGACGACGATGGCAGTGAGTCCAATGCCACTGGCGGTACCATTCGACGAAACAAGTCGGTGAACGTAGCAGGCGCAGTCATGACGATGGAACGAGCGGCGAACTCGTCTGGATTTGTGCGCTTCACACACATGGAGTCATAGAAGAAGGTACTGCATGCGATGCAATAAAACGACTGAGTGGTTTTCTATTCCATTCCTTTGTCTTGGACCATTTATTTACAGTTGGGATGTTCTTCATGCGCTGGCTGGGAGTGCTCACTTGTTTTCTTCTTCTACGAGGTCAACGCTTCAAAGAAGTCCGGTGTTGGATCAGCTGAGCAAAAGATCTCGCGCTGGTAGAAGTCCGGTAGAGTGGAGATCTTCAGGTACAACTCGCCCAGCTGTTCTTGCAACAGCTCTTTCTCCTCTTGCACTGTCCTGATCTTGTCTACTTCCGCCAGGCGGATGATCTCCGATACACACTCTTTCAGAACATCGTCCACCTCACGATCGTTCTCGAGACGTCCCAGCTGAGTCTGGTACCTCTCCAGTCGCATTTGCAGTCGGGTTTTCTCGCGCTCGGCTTCCTCCGTCATGCTCGATTGGAAAGTCAGTGTGTCTTCAAGCTGGGTTTCCAACTCTGCGTTCAGTTCACGGAGCTGACGGCACTCCTCAACATTCTGATTCTTTGCTTCGAGCTCGTCGTTGAGTTCCTGCCGTAGCTGCTCGAGCTCCTTGAGATTGAGCTCCAGATCAAGCTGCTTTTGCTGGAGCTCGTGCTCGCGCTGCTTCAGCTGTTTCTGGAGACCATTCTTCTCCGCACTTTGATCGGCAAACTTCTTGATCCACTCTTCTTTCTCGTCTTGGTGGGATTCACGGGCTGCCTCAAGTTGCTGGCTTAGTTCCTGCTTCACTTGACGCGCTTCCTCGATCTGTTCCCGCAATGACGTTTCTTTGTGCTCCAGATTCAGCTGCGCCTTGTCGAACTCCTTCTCCAGCTGAGAATATTTCGTCTCGATACCGTCGAGTTCGGCTTTCACGCTGCGCTTCTTCTCTTCCAGAGTCGAGATCGCGCGCGCTTGCTGCTCTGCTTGCTGCTGGAGCTCTGCTATCCGACTGTTCTGCATTCGATCTTTTTCCTCCGCGTGCGCTTTCGACTCGCGTAGCAGCGTGATGTCCATGTGCTTTGTTTCCAGCTGCTGCTTCCACTCGAGCTCGTGGGTCTGCTTCTCGTGCTGCAAGTCGGAGTACGATCGCTCCCACTTCGACTGTGCTGCAGAGTGCCCCTCCGATAGTCTCTGGAACAAAGTCTGAAAGTACACGATCGTCTCCTTGCGCAAGAAATTGTAAAACACAATCTTCTTCGAAGGTCCCTGCGCTTGCTTCTCGTACATCTCCTCCAACGCGTCGATTGTGGATTCAAACGACGCAGCTTGGCTCTGAGCACCGCCATTCATCACTGCGCCACTCTTCGTGTCAACTGACAGCGAGAAGAACTTCTTCTCCCACACTCCATCTTCCATCGGCTGTTGCAGAAACTTCCGTCGCAAACCAACAAGAACCTGCTCGCAGAAATCCGTCGATCGCTTCTGAAGCAGCGCAATTTGAGCCGATTTCTGTTTCTGGATGTGCTGCTTGAGCTTCTGAAAGCATATTGCCCGAGTCGCGCCTTCCACCGACTGGTTCTTGAAGATCGTCAACGCTTCATCTTGTGCGTCCTTGTGGATCTTCTCAAACTCTTGTTGAGACAGGATCTTGACTTTGATGCTGTCGTTGTCGTCGCTCTCTTGATTCGTCACTGCGATCATCGCATCGTAAGCGCCAGATGCGTTCATCAGCGCTGTCTGGCAAGTCGCCTCGGAAACGTACTCCCACGCTGCTCGGATGTCTGGTACGGACCCGCTGTTCATCGTCTCGGTGTAGCACTTGACCAAGTGTGCGAGCTTGGCTCCGTCCATGACTTTGCCGAAGAGCTGCTTTGGCGCAACAACCGCTAGAATGCGGTCCCGGATCTTCTCCATTTGGTGCACAAACTCGGGTCGAAGCTGCTCTTCCGGTAGCTCTGCAGCGCGTCGAAGCTGCAGTTCGTCCATCACTGGTCGCACAAGCGTGAGGCACTCGCGACGCGCAAAGAGGATCTGGATCGACTTGCGGATCTTGTTGCGCTCTTCGTTGCGGCGCGAGTTTGCGTCCCGCGGCTCAAGCGATTTCTCCAGATACTCGTTCGGAGACAGCGAAGCGCCGTCCTGTTGCATGTCGAGCATGAAATCGCGCAAAAGCCAGATGAACGGGGGGAAATGCGGTGCGAGTTCGCGAGATTCCGCCATCGAGTCCTTCAGCCCTGAACTGTCTCCAGCAGCGTCCGTGTCGTCCTGACCCGCATCCAAAGAGGAACTCTGAGTGGTATTTGCATGAGAAGGCTGGTGTCCAGTGTCAGCACTCACGCACACGTGCTTTGTGAGCTCCGACACGAGGAACAATCGGTCAATCGCGCCTTCGTCGATCACGCCCATCGTGTTGAACACGAACAGCGAGCTCAGCAGCAGTCCCAGCGAGAAGATCTTGGCATCGTAGCTCTCGTCGTTGTCGGTCGCAGCGATGCCCTCGGTGTCCATGAACAGCACTTTGTCGCCTCGCGCATTGCGGATCGACGGCTGCGGGTCCCAGAGCCAGATACCGCGCGTGCACGACTCGGTCGTGGGGCCGACGCGGAACCCATTCAGCTGAGATACGGTGGC
Organism: Globisporangium sylvaticum; assembly: GCA_023334975.1. NCBI lineage: Eukaryota > Oomycota > Peronosporomycetes > Pythiales > Pythiaceae > Globisporangium > Globisporangium sylvaticum. The sequence continues at coordinate 14,729 of JAADVK010000183.1, forward strand.
CTCTCCACTGCTGTCGTTCTCCGCAGCAGTCGTGATCTGCTCAATGCGGTGCTTCGTGCGCGTGAGCTGGTTGAGAAAGAAGCTCTTGCCCGTTCTAGCTTGAGCAACAACACAAGAAACCCACAACGGTCAAACACACCACATTCTCTCTATCATTGCATGTTCAAGTCGAGTCACAAAGCGCACCTGTACTGTCCGGCTAAGCACACGACGGCGATCGGCTCCTTGAGACTCTCCAGCAATCTGCATCACACGTAACAGCAGCAAATGCGCAAACACAAACAGTCAGTCAATCGGACGCTTCCTTCGCACAAGCGCTGAAGAGCTCAATTAGAGCCACACATGTGTACAGCCACGCACTTGATGCCTTCTTCTGCCACGCGCAGCCCCTCGTGGCCGCCGCGGATGAGACACACGGGAGCGCCGCTGCCGCTGCCGCCGCCGCTCTGCATTCCCGCCATCGCGCTTCGCTGCTTTGTGGTCGTTGTTGGATTTGGTTGCACTCTTGCTCTTGCGTCCGTCCTGGCTTGAAGCTGAAAAGGCAGAGTCAGTAACGTGTTTCACCGAATAGAAGCATTGCTTCGATTCGAAGTCGTACCGCCTTATCGGTTAAAAATGATATGTACAGGTATAACCGATACAAATGTCAACATGTTTTTGATCCGCAAACCGGTATCCATTGATTCTTACCGGTACATCTTATTTTTGAGGGAACACTATTCAAATAGAAACCCGAACACTATTTCGGTGAAGAGGTTGGATTTACTCCAACTCAAAAATGAATTGCACCATATCATCGCTGCGAAAGGTCGCAATCGAAACCAACTTTGACGATTAATGATGGTGATGAAGCGCATTCATCACCTTGCACAGAAGAAGAAGGACGCACAAACCACACGTATGTGTATGGAGCTGCTCTAGGTGTGTACGACTTACACCTGTATGCACTTGTGCTGACTGTGTGTGTGTGTGCGTGTGTGTGTGTGTGAAGTGCAGACCTGACGCAATGGATCTAGAGCAACTGGACGCCGTGAGCCGCTGCATCGGCCGCACGCTCACCCCACAGGAGCGCTCGAACCTGGAGGTCGGCATGATCAAACGCCGCGCGACCGATACGCTGCTCTCGATCTGTTTCTGGGGACGCGTGACGGGCGAAGCGCAGGACTATCTCATCGCAGTGGCGATTCTGCCTGCGAAGGAGTACCCAAAGAAGAAGTTCTACTTCTGGTAAGCGCCAAGCGCCGCGATTTGCAACCTATGGTGGCTAATGAAGCTGATGTTCTTGTGTGTGGGTGTGCACAGCACCAACATGTCGCCAGAGCTGCAGCAGTTCCCAGAGCTCAATAAGCAAAGGTCGAGGCTGCGGCCAAGCTCACGACGCGCCTGAAGGGCGATCCGGCGTTCATTCTCGAGGGCGAAGAGCCTCAGAATGCAGAAGAAGCCGAGGCGCCGTTCACGGAGCTGGATCGCCTCGCGTACGTTGTCAGCGAGGTCGACCACGCGATCTCCGTTGTGCCCCTTGAGGCGTACGTGGTCTCTCCGCAGCGCCAGGTGATCGCGAACCAGTCGTTCCACGGACTCAAGTGGGACCAGGCGACGCAGCTCTCCAACTACTTCCACTTCCGAGAACCAGAGATCCCCGAGCGCGCAAAGGCGCTTTACAGCTCGGAAGGGCTCGTGCGCGCGGGAGATTTCTTCGACCCGCTGATCCAGGACCTCGACGGCTCGTGGGCTGTCTCGAAGGACAACACGGGCTGCTTCGTCACGCTCCGGATTTACATCTACCCAGGGACTTTCGCCTTCCATCAGCCGAAAACGTCGACTCACGGGTGCGTGTACTTTGGAGACGGCCGCAAGAACCCGGACGTTGCGTTCATGATCTGATCGAGCTCTCAGTCCAGAAGTGAACCGACTTGGTGCATGCTCTGGTCAGGATGGATAGATCACTCGAACCTGAAGGTTAGACACAAAGAAGACAGTTGACAGTAAGGATGCTCAACATAATGCAAGTCCACATGCAGAATCCTCCTAGGATTCTCTTTTTTAAAGCATGCACCATGATCCTTTCTCATCTTTTGTTTTGTGTACATGCTGTGTCGAATACATCCCGGGTGTATTTGAAACAACATGTAGAGAAAACAAAAGATGAAAAACGACAACGCCACTCGAAACATGGAAGCCTCACGAAAACGAAAACATGAATCCAAACCACAGCAAGTGGTATCCGCTGCTCCCTTGATGATCAATCCCTCACTGGTTGATGCGGCTCAAGAAAAAGCCGAGGTTCTGGTTGCTCCGAGCGGTTTTTCCTTTCACTTTGCGGTAGATGGAGTTGAGCGAGTCGTCCAGAAGCCCTCGTTCCCAAAGCGAGCGACCTGCGAGGAACGCGGCGGACGCCTTCGCCATCGCCTTGTTCATCATAAACTCGCTCTCGAACGAACCAATGTCCAGCTCGAGCGGGAGCGCCAGCTTCGCCTTGAAAATCGGGATCTTCCCGTGCGTCGACTCGGTGAACGTGTACATCTGCTTGAAGTCGACCGTGAAGAGGTTCGCAGGAAGCGCTTGGCAGAACTGGTTGATACACTGCACACTCGAGTCGAGATCCAGCGTCGCGCCAGTCGATTCAATCACCAACTTCGTTTGGTCTGGAGTGTACGGGTGACCCAGCAACTTTTCAGCAGCAACCGAACGCGGCAACGACAGAATCGATTCTTCTTTGTCATGCGAGAAATCGAGACTGTTGATCGCGTCTGCTTCGAGCATGAGCTGCTTGAAATGGATCTTATGGTCGAGGTCGTCTTCTTCAGCGAGGTAGTACACGACGCCATCTTCGTGGCGAGCTCGTCCGCGAAGTTGAATCAGCATTCGCGGGGTGTTGATCCGATCCGACACGACGATCAAGCCGCAAAGCGGGAAGTCCACACCTTCCACCGACACTGACGTCGAGATCAGAACGCGCGTCACGCCAGACTCGAAATCTGACAGTGTCCGCTGAAAAGTCGGAAGGTTGTTGGACGCGGTGTCGGACATGGTTGCTTGACCAAGCATGCATCCGCACAGATTGGGGACAGGAGGCGCGTTGTCATTCTCCTCAACGTTGTCGTCGCTGTCAGAACCCTCAGCAGCCTCACCCGCAAACTTCTCGTTGAGGTACTCGGACAGAACGCGGCATTCCGTGCGCGTGTGAACAAACACGATCCCTTGCAGTGGCTTCTTTTCCAACTTCGTGGATGCACTACCTGTTTCACTGGTATCGTTGGCATCTGAATCACTGTCAACAGCACCATCATCCGCAATTGCAGCCATGAAAATGTCAGCGGCGCGGGCATTCGCGTCATCAAGCTCTTTTTCGTCGTCTTCCTCGATATCTTCCTCCGAAGCAGTCTCGGAATCAGTCGCCAGCAACTGCGATCGGATCAACTCCTCAATCTTCGCCACTTTTGAAGTGGCTGCAAAGTTGCAGCGATGGCGCTTCGCCTGGAGCAGCATAAGCGTAGCCACCGCGTCTGGGTCCAAGCCGAACATGCTGCCCGGAACCGAGATCAAAAGCGAGACTGACATCGCGAGCCGCTCGATTTCTAGCTCGACGAAGCGATAGTAGCACCAAGCTCCGAGGTTCTTGAAGATCGTAAAACAGCTGCGCACAAACTTCCGGATAAGCTTCTCCCGTCCAGCTTCGTTGTAAGTCGATTTGCTTCGACCCTTCTTGAGCAGCTTGCCGTACACCTGGAGTACCTTGACTTCTACGAGATCAGCCCAGAGCATCGCGCAAATTTGGGCTTCTTCTGCCTCCATGCTCTCGTTCAGAGCAGCTTGCATCGCACTCGCGCTTCCCGTTTGTTGGGACTGCTCCGCGCTCTCGGACATGCCACCATGACGGTGCTTTGGATAAAGCTCAAAGATGATCGGCGCGGCTGCTGCGTACTCGGTTATCTCGCTCGCGTCAAGCTCCACTTTCTTCAGCGTGGCGTACAAACTCTCGGCGCATCGCTTGGTTGGACACGCCGTGGCGCCAAAGATGCGCGGCATGTTCTCGATGTCATTGGCGTTGTACATCTTGATCAGCTGGGAGTACGGGTGGCGCTTCGTGACGTGGTGGCATTCGTCAAACACGAGCAAGTTGATGCGGTCCATGGTCACGTAGCCCTTCTCCACGATGTTGCGCACGATCTCGGGCGTGCACACGAACACGCGCATGGAGCGCAGCTCGCTCACCCACTGGTTCTCGTCCCAGAGCTCCACCTCCTGCCCAAAGTACGCCTTGCACGCCAGCGTGCTCGTGAGCTGCACTTTCGTCGCGATCTGCATCACGAGCTGCCGCGTGGGCGCCATGAAGAACGCGCGCTTGCCGTTCGAGTAGTCCTGCTCCGAGAGCAGCGCGATGGCCACGAACGTCTTGCCGATGCCCGTGTTGCCAACCATCACCACGTTCTGCTCGCGCGCCATCTCCACCACCTCGCGCTGGAAGCGGCGCAGCTGCGCCAGGGGCGTCATGCCGCCTATGTAGCTGCCTGGCAGCGCCGTAGACAGCGACGGCGCCATGCGGAAGTGGACCTTGGAGACTTGGGAGTCGTGTGGGCGGAGATTAGTCAATTGCGGAATGAAGGCACGAACAGGGAAGGAAAGCAAGCAGCAAGAGAATGGGGGGAAATTTGATGGGTTGAGGTTGGCAGGATAAAGGCCATTTATAAAAAAATGGCAATTCTCTATTACTATTGGTTAAAATGATGACGATGCAGATTGTGATTGGGTGAAAATAGATATTTCCGCCAGAAGAAAAATTCAACTGACGAACATGGAACTCAACTCTTTGCGGATGGACACAATCTGGTGCATTTAGGTTTGCTCTGTGGGTATCGTCACGTTCTATCTATCCGCCTTACTTCTTCCCCTTCTTCTTCGCGCCGCCGCCGCTTCCTCCTTTCTTGCCGCCAGCGGCAGCGCCATAGATGCCCGGCGCCGAGATCTTCACCGGCCCAACCATGCAGTTCACCAGCTCGTTCTCGGGGATGCACTTCATGAGCTCGCGCTGCACCACGAGCGGGTCCACATCCGGCGTGGCCTCCGCGTCGTCCGCATCACCACCGGCACCAGCGCCAGCCTCGCCCTGCAGCTGCACGCGCTTGGCCGCGTCCTTCTCGAACTTGACGATGGACGCGAAGAAATACTCCATCGCCTGCTTGGCCGCTTTGCCCTTCTTCTGCGACCCAGGCAGCAGCTTCACCTTGTACTTGTACTTCTGCAGCGACGCGTATGGCGCGCACATTGGGATCGCGAAGAGCACCAGGTCGTTTGGCAGCGGCGAACCCGTGAACGTGTCGAAAAAGTCGGCACCTTCGGCTTCTTCTTCCTGCTCCTCGAGGAACTTTTCCTTCTTCTCGCGCACTTTGCGGATGTACTCGTCGTCCACAACGCCCTTGCCGCCACCAGTAGCAGTGTCCTTGGCAGCGCCGCCCTCTTCTCCGTTTTCGCCGCCTGCATCATCCGAGTCGTCGCCATTTTCGTCCTCCCCAGTCGGCAGCGCGTGGCCCAGAGCCTCCATTCGCAAACGCCGGTCTTCGTCGTCCTGGTCCGCGTACTTCTTCTTCAGCTTCTTCATCTTGCCCTTCTTGCCGCGAACGTTCTTGGCTGCTGCTTCCGCTGCCTTGGTGGTGGCGGCCGAAGTGGCAGTCGCAGTCTTCTCAACAGGCTTGCTCTCTTTTTTCGCCACCTGCTCTTCGTCGCGCTTCACTGCGCTGGAAGCGCCAGGCACTTTGCCTTTCTTCAGATCGCGACGCTCCTTCGCTGACAGACGCTTCTTCCCTGGACGATCAGGAGCGGCGGCGGTGTTTGCAGCCTCGTCTTCTTCGTTCTCGCCCTCTTCAGCCGCTTCTTCCTGCTGCTGCTGCTCGTCAGTAGCTGGCGCCACTTCAGCAGTCTCAGATGCGGCATCTTCAGCTTGCGGAGCCGCCTTCTCTTCTTGAACACCAGCGCCAGCAGCGTCCTCGTTCGATTCCTGCTGGTCGCCACTCTCTTTTGACTCTTCTTCCGACGCTTTCTCGTTGACAGCCGGCTCATCTGCGCCATCACCAGCGTCATACGATCCACGCAGTGGCTCGTCGGCATCCGCGCGATGGTTGGCGACCGAACTCTCGTCCAGACGGAACAAGATCGCCAGCCCCATCTCCAGACGCGACGGCTGGATGTAATTCTTCTTGCCACGAATCATAAAACTACCCGTGCTCAGGTACTCCCCCGACGGCGCAGTCTTGGAGACCTGGTCCGCGTGCACCCAGTACGCGCCGGCGATCACCTGGTTCGTCCACGCGTTGCTTCGACAGACGCTCATGCAGCCAGCCTGCTCCAGCGTGCCCACTGGGATCGGAGGGATCGTCTTCTCGCCCGCGACAGCCGCTCGGTTGCGGACAACACACGTCGCAGCGCCGTGCAGGTCCGCGTGCACGTACGCGTCGCCCTTGCGCAAGTAGCGCTTCACCAAGAGCTCATTCTGGTGCGCGTCTTTACCCGCGATGACCAAATAGTTCTCGTTCGTGAGGAACCAGTGGAACTTCTCAAACCACATGATCTTGCGGCGCTCGTAGATCGTGTTGCGCTTCATCTGCTGCTTCTGCAGCGTCTTGGTCGTGCTCTTCTCGGCAGCTTGGATCGCCTTCTGGGTTGCCTCTGTGGCTTTCTGCACCTTCTCGCCCGCTTTCTTCTTCTTCGTGTAGATCTCGCGCGCATTCGCGAGCGCAGAGAGCGACAGGTCGATCCAGATCACGTACGCCTGCTTGTCCTGCTGGTCCTTCTCGTCCTCGTCGTCTTCTTCGTCTTCGGTCACCGTATCTTCATTGTCGTCGTCATCGTCGCACAAGAGAATCGACACGCGGTTGTTCACTAAATCCAGCTCGTGGATCAGACACGCGACGGGGTTGCCGTTCTTCTGCTCAAAACGCACGAGCTCGTTGAGTCCTCGCCAGTCCATGCCGCTCGCCAACGCGCTTCGAATCACCAGCAGCACGTTCTCGACATCCTGCTGGTTCTGCTCAATCAGGCGCGCGTGCTTGAAACTCTTCTCCTGCACTTCCAGCAGCTGGTCGATCTGCGTCTTCTGGTTCTTGCGGAGCTTCGCGAGCTTGTTCTCCGCTGCGAGCTGCGCATTGTGCTTCGCGACCTCGGCGACTTCTGCCTCGAAGCGCGAGAAGTACTCGTCGACAGCTTCGTCGAACGTGTCGAAGCTTTGCACCTGCTTGTTGCCGAGGCGGTGCTGCGCGTACAGGTACGGAGTGAACTCTTCGTACTGTACAGGCGCAGCCTCGCTCTCACGCTCTTTCAAGATGATGAACCCGCACTTTTCCTTCGGCTTTGCGTCCACTGGCACTTCGATTGGCGTCCCGTCTTCCATGACGTCCACGATAGCAGTGTTTTGCTCCGCCTGCAGCTTCTCCAGCAGCTTCCAGCCGCCCTGGAGCTCTTCCACGAGCTTCGCCAGCTGCTCGTCGCCGATGACTTTGAACTCGGCCGCGTCCTTGATCTTGAGCGTCGGCTGCAGTCCGGAGTTGACGATGCAGTGCTCGACGATCACAGGGCCGAGGCCTCCGAAGGTCGACTCCTTCATCAACAGCAGCTGCTTGAGCGTCTGCACTTTCTTCTTCGCCTTGCTCGCGCCTCCACCGACCACTGCGGCTTTCAGCTCGAGATCTTCAAACCACTTGCTGACAAACGCAGCGAGTTCCGGTGCGCTCTGAATCGACTCGGACGGGGACTTCTTCTCCAGCACTTCCACTGGGTACACTTGCTTGACCGCCATCTTGACGTTCTCGTCAAACTTGTGCGTGCGCAGCAGCGACAGGATGTTGTAGTTCTCGTCCGTGAGGATGATGTTGCCCGACGCGTACAGCTCCAAGATCAAGTGGCACTGCAGCTGGTCGGAGCCGAACGTGAGGTCCACGACGCGGTCGCCCTCGAGCTGCTGGAGCGCCACCAGCCGCTTCCCGCGCAAGTGCTTGCGCAGCTTCATCGTGAACTGGCTGGGCAGCGACGACGACGAGGACGACGAGTCGCGCGCGTACTTGCTCGTGTGGAACCGGATGCCGGACTCGAGCAGCAGGAACACCTTGGGGTACGGCGGCTGGTGGAGCTTGAAGATGTACGTCTTGCTCTTGTCGCCGCTGGCGCTCTGCAGGTCGTAGATGTTGGTCACGCGCATGTTGAGCACGTTCTTGCGGATGGAGCCCACCATCGCGTGGATGTCGTCGATGGACATGCGCGTCTTCTTCATGGCGCTTGCTCGGTCTCGTTGGCGCTGCTGGTGCTAGCGGAAGCTGCTTGTTGCGGGCTGAAGTGCTCTCGATCCAACGCTGTTGTTGGAGCTTCTTGCCTTGTTGGGTGCAAATCGAGGGGCTCGCAGTCGCTCGCGTAAACTTTAGTTTTAGACAGCATTTATCGTGTTTCATAAAATATTTGTATTATGCTTTATAAAAATAGTTATTCCATTCACAAAACATACTGAAGTCAAGTCATTTTTGCCTCTTTAATTTATTATGACTAGAGAGAGATTGCAGTCGTGATCATACTAAAATCAAGTCAGGATATATATATATTTTTCTTTTTGAAGAAGCTTCAGCTGTTCGCAACACGAGTGTTCACATGGAAATGTCCGCTGGAAGTTCTGCAAAGTTCTCGCATTCGCATGCCCGCGAGGAGCGCTGAAACCCCAAGCACCACGCTCGATCGTCTTGGTGCTTGGGGTGCTCGCTTTGCAGGCGACGAATCACCTCATGCATTGCGGAAGACCAGACACGTCGTGAGGGAACAATCGAGCTCAACATGGAATCAAATTGGGGGCACACGCGCAAGCGCACAACAAGCACTCATCACAAGCACTCGCGACTCACACTCGCGACGACTCTGCTGTTCAATCAACACGCTTATGTGTTTGTTAATGCTAACAGCATCGGCTACTTTGTGCTGCCTGTTCCATTCTTGAGACAGCGGTTGCAGCGCCAGGAGCCGACGCATGGCCACTGGTGGTGGCTGCGGCGCGTGGACAGCCTGTTGAGAGAAGATCAGAATGCTGTTGCGCACGAGCGAATGGGAAGATGTGGGCTCCTTACATATATCGCAGGCGCTGTATTTTTAGCAGCTAACGCCAAAGCGAAAGCTCGACGGGCGTGTGCGTGGGATGAAATAACCCCTCGCCTACTCACTCACCCTGCCTGCCCGCATTGCTGAGCTTAGCCATTGCTCGACTCGAACGCCTCCGGACGCTGCGCTGCTGGCCCCTCCCACGTAGTGCGCTGGTGGTGTTTCGCGCAAGAGCCCGAGCGGGATGGAGCAGCGGTCGTCTTCCTGGTCCAAGGTGCTGCCGACGCAGATCGAGACGCTCGTGGACGCTGTCTCCGATGTCGCAGCAGCTAAAGACGCCAACGCACCGCCGCCACTGAGCCCCAGTGACGTCAACGCCAAGCTCAGCTCGACAGCCGCGCCTGAGGCGTGTTCGATACGAAGCAGGCTCACGTTGCCCCCCGCCCTCACAAACAGGCTCACGTTGCCCCCGATCGCCTGCGACGTCTCGACTGCCACCACTACCGCCACTTCTGCTGCTGCTGAGCGCGAGCGACGGCGCCGAGCCAAATCGCTCTCCGATTCGATGCCCCCCGCCATTCACCACGCGCTGGACCAGGTTCGGCGCCACTCGATTGGAACGACACAGCCTCGACCGTCAGAGATATCGATGGCAAGAGAGCCTGGAGAGAGCTTCCGCGACGTCTTCAGCGTGCTCGGCGTGCCCATGGTGCTCGCGTTCATTTTCTCCGCCGCCGCGATGTTCAACCAAGCGTACGTCCAGATCTACCCTTCTGACTTTGCGAACCTACTCATGAATACGTCCCACTACGACAACGGCGAGTTCTGGTTGATGGACAAGACGAGCCCGGCTACCGTCGCGATCGCGACTACGATGCTCGTGTTCTTCGGCTGCTGCTACCTTGTTTTGGTGGTGTACATGCTCTTTTTCCGCCATCTCGCGATCGAGAAGAAGCCGGACACTACGCTCCAAGCTGCAGCAGCAAAGCGGAAGCGCGCGGAGTCCACTGTGACAAACAGTATAACGTCGCGAGAGTCGACAGCCACGGAGGTCGAAGAGGAGATCACCGTGGCGGAGATCGCCAGGGGCGTGCTCCTCACCAATTGGGAGTTCCTCCGAGACGCGCTCTTCACGGTGTCCCCGTGTCTGAAGTCACGTAACCAACAGAAACAGAGCAGTGTCACGGCTGACGCTGAGGCTACTCAGCGGAAGAACATGGCGATGGCTCGAAAGAAAATGCAGCGAGCGCGCGCGATCTACATCCAGTTCTCGGACATCGACGGCATCTACCACGCGTATTATGTAAGTCCTCGCCTGTCAATGATATTATCAACTGCAGTGCGTCTCAGAGCACCCACTAACGTTGTTACGATGGACAGAGTGCGTCTTACGATATGCCGAAGCTCGCGTTCCAGACGACGACGCTGATCGTTTACCTCCGCAAAGGCTTCCCGACCACGATCGTGGCGTTCTACTGCACGATGCTCACGATCAACTGGTTCATCTCATTCTATCGCTTCCAGCAGAAAACGTTCGACAAGGCGCTTCTCGTGGCGAGAGTCTTCTATCTGTGAGTACTGACTGCTGCAGCCAATGGCTCTGATTTTCATGTTACTCTGCATTTTACAACGGAGGCCTAATCGGGTGCTTGTGGACTAGCTTTGATCTGTTTTTCGCAGTGTTCGCGCCGTTGCTGATTCTCACGTACTCGTATTACAATTTCCACTTCGACCGCGAAGTGTTTCAAACGAAAGAAGAGTCTTTCCCACCTGGCGATTTCGAGCGCACTGCCAGGCTGTTCGCCGATCCGAATCAAATCTCAGTGATCCGTCTCGGCTTCAACCACCTGACGCTCACGACAGGGTCCAGCATCGGTGTCAAGTTTGGGCTGCTCTACCAGTCGATCTACAAGTGGCGCAAGATCATCCGGTTTCCGATCCAATCCCACCACAAGAAGCGACGCCAAATGACCGAGAGCCACACAACCAAGAAGCTCAAGCAGACGAGCCACCATTTGGCGTTTGGCGTGGTTCTCTTTCTCGTCTTTGGTGCCGGGACGCTCATCTACACCATCGGATCGCTCGTGTCGTGCGGAAAGAACTGCGCGGGCCTGAAGAACTGCGCGGTGATCTCGTACAAGTGGCAAGCGCGTGACGAAGGCTGTCCGTGCCTGGTGTACATCAGCCGGAAACTCGACCCTCGGACTTACAATGAATGGCTCTACCCTGAAGACGCGACCGAGTCACTAGCCGAAGCGGCGATGGCGGGCTCCCTCAAGAGCATCCAGATCATCAATCGAGCGCTGCCGACACTTCCGGAGTCTCTTCAGCGATGCAAGGATCTTCAACAGCTGTACGTGCTTTCACAGTATTTGTTTGCCATGGGCTTGGTGCGCTTACGTAATATGTACTACGATTTGCGTGGAGGTGTAGCATTCTGACCTACACTGAAACCGAGTACTTCCCCGACTGGGCGAAAGATTTCACCCATCTGCAATACCTGTGAGTTTGAGGCTGAGCGGACCTATGTCTGGTTGCGAAGGCACACGAGACTAATCGATTTGCGTCTTCGTTTGTTGTTATTGCTGTTGGTGTTCCAGCCATGTTGAAGGAGATTTCACCCCGCGCCGACTCAAGTACCTGCCGCTCGACATGTTCAGCCGCATGCGTCACCTCTACTACCTGCACATGGGCACGATTCCGCAGCTGCCCGCGTTCCCTTCTGTCGCGGGACTGACAGAACTCACAAGCTTGACGATTGTGTCCGGTCATTCGCTGGTGGAGTTGCCCAGCTTTGACGACTTGGCGACCTTGAGCACACTGAACCTCATTGAGAACTACCACGTGCACCGGCTGCCGTCGTTGCAGGCGCTGAAGAGCTTGCGGAGCTTCAACGTGGTGTACCGCAACGAAGTGTGCTGCAATGGGTACCTCACGGGGGTCTGCGATCTCTCGGCGCCGATGTATCAGAGCCACCAGAACGAATCCGACGTTCACTGCGTGAGCGACTCGATCTCATCCGCAGACAGCGCGCTTATCAAGAACACGCACGGCTCGGTTTTGCGAACCTTCGAGCGCAGATCTCGAAGACAGTGCGCCGACGATCCAATCGACGGACGTGGCGTGTGGGGGCGTGATGTACCGCCAGTGCCAGATGGGGAACGTCACGGGCATGTGCTTCAACGTGTGGATGCTCGTCGTGACGTGCGATACGTCCGGACGCTACGAGAACATGCGCAAGCTCCAGATCGAGAGGAACGTGGGCGATGCGTGCGACCCGGTCGAGGAAGCCTGGCTGGGTTGTCAGCAATCTTGATTGAGCTGGGACACAAAGAACTCCCCATTTTGTTAAGATAAGGTATATTGCTCCAACTTGTCTCTAACTCGTCTGGTTCATTCGGCTTACACTTACTTGTTCATATGCTCACACTCTTCACATTTTTGATCACTGCTGCTACTACTACAGATAGTTTTACTCAAGACTCACTCGGGACTACTGCACATCCATCGTCATTCTCCTGGTGTATGATATCGTCCAATCATCCTTATTGTCTCGGGAAAATGCCATTCACATACTTCGCTTTGTTTCACTTTTCACTTGTTGCCGCCAGTGGTTGCGTGGGTCTTCGGGGTCGCCAGGGTTTTCTTGTGCGCGCCGCAGAGTCCGCCGCCGCGATCCACTTTCCCGCAGCCGTCGACAGCGCAGAGCCGCGCACCGCCGTGGGTGGAGCACTTGCCGCCGCGCTGCGTGCCTTTCTTGCACCCGGGAAACTCGCAGATCTTGCCGCCGCCGTGCGTGCGACACAAGCCGGAGCCCTGGCTGCTCTTCTCGCACCCGCTCACCGAGCACCGCATGCCGCCGCCGTGAGCCTTGCAGCGACCGGTCGCCTGAGCGCCGCGAGTGCAGTCTTTCACGGAGCAGCGCTTGCCCCCTCCGTGGCGGATGCAGCGGCCGCGACTCTGACTGCTCTTCTCACAGTCTGGGACCGAGCAGATGCGTCCATTGCTGTTGCCACCACTCGCGACGGCTTTGCGCTGCGCATTTCGAATCGCGCCGCTGACTCGTCCGCGAGGCTTCGGATTCGGAGAGTGGGGAGGGCCGTTCGTGTACACGTGGCTGTTGGGAGCTTGCACTGCTGCCATGGTCTGCACCTGACCACTACCATGAAGCCGCATAAACGAGAACTCGGCAGCGTCGAGAGGCGCGAGCAGATCGTGCCCAAAGAGTTCATGCGCTGACGAAATCGGAGCTCCGCCGCCGCGCTGACTTCCTGGGAAGAAACTCGACGGCGGGAACATCGGGAAGTATTCCTCGGTGCCAAGCGGGTGATCGTCGAGCAGCAGGTGGCTGAGAATGCCAACTTCTTCCTCACAGAAGCCCTGAGTCGCCATTGCCATCGCCGTCGTGGTTGTGATCGAGTTGTTTCGTGTGGAGTGCGCGTGTGCTGTCGAATTCGCAAATGACGATCGGCTGATGGCGGATCTCCGCTGACTCCCGGCTCGAGCCGCAGCGTCGCACGCCGCGAAGGTCGTCTGCAGTGATGCTCTGCGCTGAACAATCGGGTCCATACAAGAGGAGGAGCGATCGAAACTCGCCTTCGCCGCCGCACTGCGAGAGACTAGCGTTACTTCGCGCGCGCTGATGCCTTTGACCACCTCTCTCTGACCGACGCCTGCGAGAGAACTCGGATGCCTGAAAAATCCAGAAGTGAGCCCAACCAACAACGGTCCGCAGTGAGTTTTGACTGTCACACTACACTACAACCAGAAGCTCAGAGGTGCGTCCCAAGTGTCAAGTGTGTGTGTGTGTTAGCTTTTCTCGACTTGCGCACTCCAAAAATTGGACGGAGTTGACAGATTTTAGGTGGGTACACTGGACAGACAGACACCCTCGAAAGGTTGGGACCAGCGAGTCTTCTGCAAAGAAACTTGGCTTCGTTCGCGGCTGCGACACGATCTACTTTGCGTGTTCCGCCCTCCGCTTTCTCTCAATGGACTGTGTCTTGTTTGCATGAAGCGATGGATTTTGGTCCGTGAGGCGGTGGGTTAGCGCTATCACCTCTCGCCAGCTCGGCTTTGCGTCAACCTCACAGCTCTAAAAGACATGGTGGTGGTCGTCATGTGCATCGAGAACTGAGAGCTATGAGCTCATGAACTAACTGAACAGTTCTTCAACACAAATCAAGAAGATACGAACTCTCTCAAGTTTCGGCTGTTGTGCGTGTCTAGTGTCTATAAATAAATACGCAGTATACGAACACAACATACGAGTGCTTCCAGAAATAGACTCGTCGGCTCCAACTTGATGTTGGAGAACATTGAGAGACATCACCGTCATCCTCGGCTCCGTATACCAAACAGGCAATAGCAAGCAAGTACACGTCCATGACATCGGGCTCGTTCACGTGAGCATGGAGGCGCCCCAAGAGGCCGACCCCCAGCTCCAGGCGCTGCTCGCGCGCCACCGAGCCAACCGCGCGGGCTTCCTCGAGCGCGACATCCCGTTCTCCTGGTGGAAACTCATCACCTCGCTGATCTCTTATGGGCTCCTGCTCTCCGACGTGCTCCGGTCCGGACTTGGCATCAAGAGGAACACGCTGCCGCAGATCGAGCCGAGCCAGTCCGTGTTCTTCGGTCCCTACGCGTACGCTGTGCTGCACGCCTTGCAGAACGACACGACCACCACCAACAGCGTGTGGCCCTACAAGTTCGACACCACGCCCGTCGCCATGCGAAGCTACGCCGAGTTTCTCCATCTGCAGACATGGCCGAGCTGCCTACTCTACAGGAAAGCGTGCTCTCAGTCCACGATGAAGGTATCGACCGCGTTCAGGATGCTCGACTCGCTGGTCGACGCGACGGCTGCGCGGAACTCGAGAGGGAAACCGGTGAGCCTGGTTTCGAGGCAAGTCGATCGGAATCTACGAGTCCAAAGCCACGCAGCGGCTGTTCTTCCTCCCACAGGTGCTCGAGTCCTGTCCGAGCAACCAGATCCGATGGGACGACTACTCGCTTCTCTGCGTGGCGAACACGTCGAAACTACCTTGGCTGGATCTGCTTCAGTGCGGCTGAGCGGTCTCAACTTTGAATCTATTTTTTTTTTGCAATTTTGTTTGGCGGACTTGAACTGTGATTCTGATCAGCTTGTCAGCTCGCAATGGTTGTTGATGAGCGACACGAGTGCACATGCCCTACTAGCGAAATTTCCCAGATCGATCTACATATTTTGTGTGCGGAAGGGGCTAAGTTTGTCGAGAGCCAACACGCTGGAAGGTGACGGACTTTTCAAGACTCACGAAAGGAAACGTCGGCACTCCTGCCATGAACACAATGGCTTCAGATGACAGCGGCCGTCAATTTCAGTCTCTGCTACAACAGCATCGCTCCGATCGCACTGGAGTTCTGGAACGCGATACCCCGTTCTCATGGACGCGCTGCTTCATCTCGTTGTTCTCGTACGCGCTGCTGCTCTCCGATGTACTCCGGACTGGGCTAGGGACTCGCAAGAATCACTACCCGAGAGTGGAGCCGAACCAAGTCATGTTCTTTGGTCCGTACGCGTACCCGGTCGCGCACATCTTGAAAAGCCAAACGGCAGGGGCGCAAGGCATTTGGTCCTTCAAATACGACACGACTTCCATCGCCATGCGAGCGTATGCAGAGTTCTTCCAGCTCCAGACGTGGTCGCCGTGCTTGCTTTACAAGGCGCCGTGCTCGCAACATTCGCTGGAGTTCTCCACGACCTTCAAGACGACGAACTCGCTGGTTGAGACCATGGCTGCCTTCAAGTCAAGAAGAGATCCAAACAATCTGACCCTGCGCACAACAAACGCTTGGAAAGATCGGACCCACCACTTCATTCTGCCTCAAGTCTTCAGAGAGCACATGACCCGAACCAACCAAGCGATCTACTACGGTGCCCAGCTTCTGGACTCGCCCGGATTCAAGTTTTGTTCTTCACGAACTCAGGTTCGGCCGTACGCGTGCCTGGATTTTTGGACTCATGTTGCGCCAGTCTGCCGCAAATCCAATCCACTCTGTCGCGGCGTTGATCGCGTCTTCC
Source organism: Globisporangium sylvaticum (assembly GCA_023334975.1). NCBI lineage: Eukaryota > Oomycota > Peronosporomycetes > Pythiales > Pythiaceae > Globisporangium > Globisporangium sylvaticum. Next base: position 30,858 of record JAADVK010000183.1, read on the forward strand.
AGCATGCATTGACTCGGCATCGATCGTCGCAACGGCAGTACAGCAACATGAGCCTCGATCTCGCGGTTCTGGAGAGCCAAGACGACCACAGCAAACCTGCTCATTCCTTCCAAGGACGCAAGTTCTTCGACATTGTCATCATCACTCGCGTCCGCAATTGCAGTACTGCGCAAGGTTCTTTGCACCAACAGCAGGATGATTGCCCCACGATCGCAATAGACGATTATCGCTACGAAGGCGCGTCAATCACGTCGAGCGTCACCAACTGGTTTTCCATCGTCGCAGCCTTGAGAATGGTCGGGCAGCGGCAAATGGAATCCCAGCCATCCCAGAGTTCTCGATTGCCTTTGTATCGTGCTTGACGATCATGGCGCAGTTCCGGTCGGTTAATTCCGTGATGTGCAGGTTCTTTCCATCTCAGAAGTCGTCCACAGCGCTCGAGTGGCATCCATCCGTGCATCTGCGTGCGACAACTCGCCCAGCTTCTGGGGACTCGTCTCCCTTGGCAACACCTTGGACGCGAAGCGTCTATTGGGATCGACGATAACCCTCTCGGCTCTTCTTATCATCGCATGGTGCTGGTTGCAAGCTCTGGGTAAACTCCGAATCGCCAAGCGGATCTACATGTTTATTTGGCCGAAAACACGGGTTTCGTTCGCTGCAGGGACGCTTTGGCCCACAAACGCGCTTGTTGTCAGCTGGAACGGACTCCTGCTGCGCACTGGAGGCGCTGGTTCAGGTACTGTGATAATTCGCAGGTACACCCAGTTTCGCGAGAAAATTTCAGTTCTCCCAATGGAAGGCAGCAGCAGCATCTTCGCGACCAAACATCGAGTCAACCGAGTCAACGTCTCTCCTCTGCACATACAAGAAGCAAGTCGCATGCTGCGCCACGACTTTGCGATCCTCGACGAGCGAAGCAGCGAGGTGGAGTCGATGATCTACCTCACGAATCTCGCGGTGATGACTGACCTGGTCGTACTGCTCCGCGTCTGGCGGTCCAGGGGCATGAAAGTTGGAGTGTACCAGTCAAAAGCCACGAGAAAGCTCTTTCTCATACCTCAACAAGCTGTTTGCTCGCAGCAAGACGTTCCGATATCCTAGGACGACTATGATCTGGTCATGCAAGTGAGCACGAAGGACTTGAGCTGGCAAGACCTTCTCCATTGCGGTTGATCGACCATCTTGGCGCTGTCCAATTAACATGGTAACACAAATCAGTTGAATTACGCCGCGCTTCGTTAACCTTATTATCTAGATCGCGAAGCTAGCGCGTATGTATCGAATCGATCTGGTACACCACGCTTGCTGTCGCGCATGGTAGCTGCGCGTCTCCACGGTGGCGAAAGCGCTTGGACGCGCGCTGCCGAGCGTGAGCTGCATCTCGTCTCCTTGTCTCTTCATTGATGGCGCTGCTGCTTGTATTTGCGTTTGCGGCATCTCTGCACGTGTTGGATCGTTGCACGAAGTGAGTGGATTCCGCATTCTGGCGCCGCAAGGCAACGTCAACTTCAACCTCCCTCGACATATACCAGTTTGAAGTGGCCACCATCGTTTACTTTACTTACCATCTTCTCATCATCCGCAGTGAAGAAGGTCTTGCCAGGGCAGCTCCGCTGTCCTCACTTCCAGGCGCAGCGTGTACTTGTCCTATCGGATCGGGACATCGCGCGATGAGTCCGCGATTGCCTGCGGCAGCAGCACCAGCCTCTCCATCGACAAGGACTCGTAGATCCTGACGCTCTTCCTCCCAGATACGCGAAGCTGGAAGAACACGATCGGATCAGTCATGACTGCGAGGTTCATCAGGTAGAACAACGACTCCGCCTCTCGACCTCGCTTGTCTGGCGCCGCCATTGAGGTGTCCCGCTGAGCAGTGCGACTCAGTGGCGATGCGCTGGAATGCGCCAGGATTTGTGGGAACGGGAAGATTCGCACCGAGTTCCTCGACAGGTTTCGGGCTGTTCGTGCCCAGCGACTTTTGCTTATATTCGAGGAGAGCTTGCTGCTGATTATTGTGGTAGTGGGTCCGCTATCTCCCAGGCGAACGTTGAGTCCGTTCCAGCTCACAACGAGGCAATTGACGGGCCACAGCGTGCCAGCAGCGTACGACACCTTCGTTCTCGGGGCGAACGAAACGTCGACTCGACCGATCACGCGCAGCTTCGCAAGCAGCTTCAAGATGCACCAAAGTGCAAGTACCAGCGGATTCATCGCTATCGCTGATCCGATCAGAGCTTTGACGTCCAGGGTGTTTCCAAAAAACAGTACACCCCAGAAACTGCGCGAGTTATCGAATGCTGCTGCTTGAACCGCTGCGATATTGCGACTCGGCACGATGTCCACGATAAACTCGACGCGAGTGTCACGAAAAGAGAGCGAGCGGAACTGAGCCATGACTGTCAGGCACGATATGAAGCTGACCGAGAACTCGGGAATCGCTGGGATGCCGTCTGTCGGTGACCAATTCTGGCGGGTGCGAAGGAAGATGATCGCATGCAAAACGGACGCGAGAACCCACACGCTGCGCATCGACACGGCGCTGATCGACAGGAAGTCGCGAAAGTTCAACTTGAAGACCCCCAGAGACGTCGCGAATGACTGCGAGACGATCTCATAGACCGTTGCCGAGTCGATAATGTGCGCCGTGACGTAGCAAACAATCGGGAAGATGCTTCCATAAATCACCACTTGACTCGGAACGATGAACATTGTTCGAAGAGCAACCAAGAGTCGAGCGCCGAGTGCAGCGTCAGCGTACTGCGGCTCAGCTGATCGCGCGTAGAAGCAGCCGGCGTAGAGCATCGCCAGGCGCACCCACGCGTACATCTGACCAATGCACCGCAAGGAAGCGACGACCACGTAGAAAGAGGCCACAGTTGTCGTCAGCGCCACGCCTTCGTAGCGGAAATCGTCCACCACGACTGTTGAGCAGTTTGCAGATAATGAAGACCCAGAAGATTCTTCTGTGGGGCAATCGCGGATCCTTGTGACCACGACAACGTCGAAGAATTTCCGCCCTTGGAAGGAAATCGCCGCCTTGCTGGGATCCGTTTGACCCTCGAGTATCAGAAGCTCCACGTGCGAACTTGGATACTTTTGCTGGACCAATCTCCTTTGCTTCCGAATGTGGTCCCACAAGTAGCCGATTCCAGTGCACAGCGGATGGGAGTCGATGCAGCTCGGGGCAAAGTTCGTCCAGAAGTCGGTGCACGCAAACGGTTGAACTGGGTTCTGTGCGCAAAACTGGAAACCTGGAGAATCGAGAAGCTCATCCGAGTAATACAGCGCTTGGTTGGTCCGCGTCATCTGCTGGACGAAGAACTGCGGGAGCACGTAATCGTGGACGCGGTCGAACCAGGCACTTCATGTCCGCAGCGCCAGTGCTGATGGCGACATTTTCAGGCTTGGAGTGCTCGCCATTGCGTCGACAAGCGAGTCCAGCATCCGGAACAGGGTCGGCGCGTCAATTGTGCTTGCAGCAGTTGACGACCCCGGTCCCCGGTACAAGAGATGAGCTGGCCACGCTTGCAGCTGGAAATATTCAGCGTAGGCTCGTAGCGCGATGGAAGTTGTGTCGTACTTGTACGCCCAGACGCCTTGCGTGGAGGTGACGGACGCTGTCTCTCACCTTGAGTCAGCACAGCATTCCCGAAATACTTGCTTGGCAGAAGCAGTGTCGTCGCATGCGTATTATTAGAGATCAGCGAGATGGCGGTTGAAATATTAATACGTACCAACACGCTCACTAGCGAACCGAGCAGCAGTCAGCGAGCGATCTTGATAGCTGCGCGACACAGTCCAGGGAGTCTCATAATCAAGCGCCTGTTTGTTTGTCTGGAGTCCCGTCGGTCGATCTCAAGCTGCCGGAGACCCTGGATTCCTGGTTCTCAGGACGCTACTAGCCTCACAGTCGCAAAAGCCGATCCGAAACTCCACAGAAGCGACCCAGGGGTGGAGAAGAACAGGCAGCGTTAGGCGGCGTTGTGGGTGAAGGAGTGGGGCTGGGCTGAGCGAGCGACTGACGGACGACGGCGCTCCCACTTTCGCCTCAGCTGCGCTCTTGAGATCACGAAGCCTACTCCTGTCACGAGCTGTGACGAGCGCGTGGTGCACTCGCTCAACCGATCGATCGGCTGACTGAGCAGCGCTGACAATTTTCGAATTGTGACGAGCTCTATGCTGACTGTTGTCGCCGGCACGCACCCACCAAGTCGCCGCCGTCGTAATAACAACCCGCGCTGACGCACAGGAGCTCTGCTGGACACTCTGCAGCTTCCTTGAAGATCAAGCGACTTGCAGCCGCACCATCTGCTAGCCACGCCGACGATCGAAAGACAACTCCAGTCGTTGATTTCACTGACGCGCAATAGGACTCGCGCTCGAGGAGGCTCGGAATCACTTGACGAAAAGGAGAGGGGCACCTCCGTTTGTACACCAAGCACGCGCAACTGCCGACGCTGCAACATCGTACGGTACGAAGCGTGTCTTTACAAACAACACTGCGCAAACGCTGACTGCTTGACAGGAGTGGCCAACTGCAATGACAAGGATCCAAGATCAGATCTGCACTTTTAGCGTGTTTGGAGAGGGGACTCTGGCGCGTCTCATGAGCTTCCGGGGATGCACACTACGCCACAGCGAAAGCGACACACACGCGCGACAACACGCACGTGTACTCACAGCACCGCTGCGAGGCGCTCGACGCACGCGAAGCGCCTCGTACACCCACCAGCGCTCGATCGCCGCTTGGTGAACGCCATTTTTCGCGCTTGCGTTTTGTGTCCAAGTCGCTTTCCGGATTGGCGTGTTTGGCAAATGTCGGTAGAAAGACAGCGCGAATGGCGGTTCACGTGAATGTCCTTGTACCGACAAGCGCGAGGTGTCGGTAGAGAGGGGTGCGTTTTTTTTGGACACGTGTGCCGAATCAGCTATTTTCGACACGCATCAGATTGCATACAAACTTTCATATTATTTTTAACCTAGCCCTGCGTCTCCTTTTTGCTCGCACCACCTCTGGATTTTGATTTGAAGTTTGATATGAATTCGTAGAGAGACCGCCGTGTTGGGATGCGCCAACACGCGGGCTGTTTTTCGTGTTGACCAAAGACAGGGCGTGTTGGAGGGAACGAGTGGGGATGTTGACCAAAGACAGGGCGTGTTGGAAAGAATAAGGATGCGCCGCGGTTCGACCATTCTTTTTCTCCCGCGAACACGGAGAAATTCGTGATCCGTATCCGGCAGACTCGCCATTATGTATACTCTGAGTATAGTCGCACTTTCGGCGTGTTTGACATGACGTTTCGGAAACCGTTGGAAAACGGCAGAAGAAACGGCGCCAATTCAACCATTTTCTGAAGCGCTGACTGCTTTTCCGCTGGTTCAGTGGTTGCTGTTGTTTAACGTAAAGCAAAGTTCTCATCATATCTGCGACGACTTGAATTCGTGAAGGCCATCGTGACTGAGGTGCTTGTAAATAATGATTGAGACACGGTTTCTTGATCATCACCCCCATCCTATGAGATCGCCGCTTTTGTTGGCTTCCAAAAAGCGCGCCTTTAACATTCGGCTGCGCGGGTATCATCTGATGAGCTTGCTTGCTTTGTCTTCTGTCTGCATCACACGACGACGCTCATTTCCCTTCAGTTGCTATGACAGCAAATGTATGCATGATGAAGACAAAGTTTGAGATCGCAGTTTAAAGTTGAACAGACGATGCAGACATGTCGCACATATGGCCGCCTGAAGCCATTATTCACCCGCATGCTGCTGCATTATTCTTGTCTCTCGTCCAGAGGCCTTTTCACTTTGCGTTCGATGCTGCCAAGTGGTTGATGGAGGCGATACAGCGTTTGCTTCCATCACATGAACATAGCTCCAGTCATGGCGCTGTTTGTCAGCACGTTTGCTGTATGAAACTGGTTCTCACATGGGGCTGCAAGTTTGAGCGGCGTTTGTGAATTCAGTTCGTCTTTTTGTATCCGGACTACACTGTATACGAGACAAGGGGTCCACGCAACAGCTGTGTGCGTGAACGCCGACCGCTCTCTGCGCAGCTCGAAGATCCTTGATCGTCCACAGTTGGCTCAACCACCCAATTGAATTGCGAACGCGACCGCCTCATTTCACGTCAAACAAACCAAAACAAACGAGCCAACGCCACAGACCAAACTGAAGATTGTTTTGCAGTGAGCCGCTCACGCTCCTTGGAGTGCTTGGAGAGCCGTGCCACTTCATTTGAGGAAGCCACAAGTGAGTGCACCTTCACTTTGCTTTACACTTTGCATTCGTTGAGGCCCGAGGATGCGTGTGCGCTTCTCCAAAAGAAAAGGAGAGAGGGCTCGAAAGTGTGTGTGTGTGTGTGTGATCCATTTGACTTGGCGATTACAGCACAAAACTCGCTCGGTTCGATGCTGCTGTGATCCCGGGATGGGATCTGAACTTTGCACGGAGAGTGGCACCTCAAAGTGCACACGGGAAAAAGCTGCCTCGCATTTTGAGCCAACACAGAAAAGTGAGAGGAGAGCAAAACCAAAAACAAGAATTTGACTTGGTTTTTATATGCGCGCGTGGCACTCTTCCCAAAAGTATCCAGCCAGCAGCGCTCTTCACTTCTCGAGGAATAACACGCACTTTTGTTGGGGGATTTGCCGTGTTGGTCACTCTGACAGCCACCAATTGGCTGCGCGCGCAGCCAAGGTTTTGAGGTTTTTCGGGACTGAACACGTCGCGCAACCCTGCCTCCCATTCTCCACTCCTCAGCCCAGCCGCCTGCGCTTTCTGTACCGTACATCTGGCTCCCAACCACAATGGACACAGCCGCGGCGCGCATATCCCTCCTCCGCATGGCCTTGGCCGGCGAAACACGTCTGTCTGCCTGCTTGCTTGCCTGTCTGTTTGCCTGTTTGCTTGTCTGTTGGCTGGCCAGCCCCGCATCCGCGTCCCAGCAGGTCATTCCGCAATTTGCCTGGTTTCCCCCCCTCCCCCCTCCTACACAAGACTATCCCTCCCACCACCACCAGCATCAGAATGGTCACCGCCGCGCTCTCCCCCCACTACGTCGACCAGGGCACCCCGAACGACAAGCACGCGTCGACCATGGTGCGTCCGCTCAGCACGGCCATGAAGGCGTTCAAGATCTCCAAGGTGCTCTGCTACTTCCTCGGCTCGGTGCTCTTCCAGCTCGGCTCGATCTACTTCTACCCCAAGTTCTCCATCCTCTGGGACGGCAAGGGCGGGCTCTTCGGCAGCTGGGCGTTCGTGATCGGCTGCGTCTTCTTCGTGCTCGGCACGAACATGGACTTCATCGACACGATCCGCAACAACACCACGGGCTCGGCCACGCACCGCATCCTCGTCGCCTACAACGGCCTCATGTACGTCATGGCGGGCGTGATCTTCGAGCTCGGCGCGCTCTACTTCCTGCCTGAGTGGTACGCCAAGGCGCCGAGCCTCGGCTGCTGGGCGTTCTTCCTGGGCAGCATCCAGTTCTGCCTCGCGGCGCTCGGCGACATCGCGTTCATCGTGACGACCCACGAGAACCCAAAGGAGACCGGCGTGAAGCTGAGCAACCTGTACTGCTGGGGCACGGTCGCGGCCATGGGCACGTTCATCGGCGCGCTGCTGTTCATCCTCGGCAGCTGGTTCTACCTCCCACGGTTCATCGCCCAGGAAGACGCGGTCCTGGCCGAGGCTTACATGTACAAGTCCATCAACTTTTACACCATCGGTAGTGTATTCTTCATCATCAACTCGCTCGCGCAGATCCCGGACATGCTCGCCAGCTTCAAGGCTGGTCAGCCTGTGACCACGAAGGAGGGCGTCGACCACGTCTAAGCATCTTTGACATGCTTCGAGTGCTCGCGCTCGCGCTCGCGCATCCCCGGCTGGCCGCCAGTCGGGACTTATGTAAACCACAACTGTGCGTGCGTGTCATCTTTGTAGATAGGAGGAGTGATATCATTATTGCAGCCAAACACACAAACTCTGTAGCTATAACTTAGTTGAACGAAATGAAGAAATTTGTTATTCGCATCCGTGCCTTTGTGTGTTTATTTGTACAGTAGTCAAGTCGCCGAAGGTAATGATGGAGGACGAGTTCTGGAAGCAGAAGTGTCGTGCAAAGTAGCTAGCCTACGAGGAGTGAGTGTGGAGAACGTCTTCCAGAACATCGCAACTCATGGTGCTCATCGAAGTTCTAGTCTTTCTTGCTACAACCTAGACGATGGGATCACTTTCGCACTCTTTGCTTTCTCCTCGCCCGCCCGCCCACTCGACGGTTGCGTCGTCGAGCTACGGGGTCCAGAGGCCGAGCCCTTCTTCGGTGTTGAGTGCTTTGTCTGGAGCGCTTCATGGCGATCACAGGTGCCATTCTGGCAGGAATTCTTCCATAGTACTTCTGCTGCTGCCGCGTGAGCTCATTGGTGGTGGTGGTCCCGTTGCCGCCGCTCGCTCTCGAGTTGTTCATCATCGTCATTCGCATCTTCGCGATCGGGTGACTGAGGTTACTCGTTGGTTAGTGATTTTCTCCGCGTCTGCTCTATTGCTTCTGTTCCTTTGGAGAATTACGCTGCCTGACAGCGTGTGTCGCCAACACGTTATTATCCACTCTCGACTACCGCGTTGTCGAGTGTGGAGGATCACACTTTGTTGGTGGAAACATGTGGTTATTTAATGGTTCATAATTGAATATTTTAGTGCTGTCATGAGTGATGGTTATGGCTACAGAATTTATCCATTTGTTCTTGACGATCATTACTGGACGTGATCATGAAATGAGAACTAAGACCGAGGCAGGCGATGCACACAGGCATAACGTTTGCGCTACGTGTATCTCTCAGTGTGCACGTTATCTGACACCGCGTTGGATGCAGCAAACTGGGAGTGCTTTGCACGCGTGTAGCTCTTTGCGTTTCCTTCGGTCTACCTACGCGAGACGAAGCTGCTTCTTGAAGAGAGGTGCG
>JAADVK010000184.1:0-39746 GCA_023334975.1 Globisporangium sylvaticum
ATAAGCTCATTTCAATTCAGTTGCAATTTTACCACCAAGCTCCCAAGTCTTCCTCCTTCCCTCCAAGTCGGGAACGCTTCCTCTAGGCACAAGCGTGCAAGCCGTGTTTGAGGGACTGTTGTGAACAGCGCCCTCTTACACGACTGGTCAGCCAAAGATTCACCCGCGCGCGTCCACCCGAGGATTCCCGTTCAATCAGTGCGGGCGCTTCGCGCCAAGTCGTGCCGTTGGTGGGAATAGAATTAGTGATGCCCGAGGAAAGGCGCAGGGCCTCAACCACGATGATGTGCTTCTCTTCTACGCCAAGCATCAGTACGAGTCCAAACATGGCGGAACCAGTGTGATCTCGCGCAAGGATCTTTCAGAGATGAAGTGCGGCGGCGATTCCTTCAGTTTCGTTTTGCAAGCAGCGGAGCCAACCGAAAAAGCTTTGTGCCAGTCCACACAATCGTGGGAAAGTCTCAAAGACCACCCAACCAACGCAGTGATCGTCAAGTACAAGCAAATTGTCTTCCGCGACCAGCTTGCAAGCACGTCACCTCGGCACAGTCACGATATTGCGGCCGAGATTGAGCTTACTGAGATGTCTCCTATCTTGCGCAAGCAATTCCGCCTCAGCGACGACATGAAAAAGGCAATTCGTGAATGGACAGCCGAGATGCTAGCTGCGGGAATCATCAGACCCTCCAACTTGCCATTTTCCTCGCCCGCATTCTGTGTGAAGAAGACTGTCGGTTGGCGTATAGTGCACGATTTCCGCGCTATCAACTCCAAGCTGCGTATTCCTGCGATTCCAATCCAGGGGAAAGAGGACATGTACAATGCAATGGCGAATGGCAAGATTTTCTCCGCGATGGACTTACTTTGGGATTTTTCCAGGTGCGATAACGCGAAAAGGATATTCCCTGTATAGCGTCCTCGACTCTTGATGGCTTATTTGAGTACCTCGTGACCCCAATGGGACTCTCATGCAGTCCAGCAGCGTTTAACCGTCTCGCTCAGAGCATCTTCAAGGTCCAAGCTTTGTTTTGTCGCGCATACTTCGACGACCTCTTCGTCTTTACCAAGGCTGACAGCATGGACGACCATCTTCTGGCGCTGGATAAGGTGCTTAAGCGCTGTGAGGAACAGGAACTGTTCATCAGCCTCTCGAAGTCCACATTTTGCGCTGCTGAAATACCCTGCCTGGGAGACTACTTTGGACAACAAGGAGTGCGAATAGATCCAGACAAGGTTCGTGCAATACAGGACTGGCCCAAGCCCTTGACGAAAAAGCACATGCAATCGTTCCTCGGTACCTACGTTTACGTGTTGAAGTATTGCAAGGACTTCGCCGAGCTCTCTGCGCCGCTGATTGAATCGACAAAGGACAAAAGCAAGCACGGCGAAAATCTCTGACAACGGAGCAGCTTGAGTGTTTTCAGAAGCTGAAGCAGGCACTTGCAAGCCCGCCGGTTCTCACCCATCCTGACTCGTCAAAGTCGTTCCACATTCGTACGGACGCGTCTGACTATGCTGTGGGTGGATACCTGTACCAGCTCGACGATCAAGAACGTGAGCACATCATCGCGTGTGGTGGACGCAAGTTTTCCAGTGCAGAGCTGATGTACTCCACACGCGAGAAGGATTTACTCGCCGCGCTTCGTGCCATGCGAACGTGGCAGGTGTACTTAATCGACCGGCCATTCTACGTGAACACGGACCACCGCACTCTACAGTCGATCTTGGAGCAGAAGACATGTTCGCAGCGTCTCGCGCGGTGGCTCAACGAGCTAGGAATGTATCAACCGATCTTCAAGTGGATTCCAGGGACTCGAGCATCGAGGCAGATGCAATTTCGCGCAAGCCAGGCTTCCAGCCAGCATAATTAGCTCATCGTGTCTCGCTCGCAAGTCTGCTTCGTCAGTTAACAGACAAGCAGCCCTCGCCGGACGAAGCGTATCTAAGGTACATGAGAGATCGCCCAACCATCCAACAGCAGTGCAAGAGATTGTATCCTCGCTAATTTGTTCTTCGGCCATTTGTACGTTTACCTCCAGAAGAAAGCAGAATTTCATGATTACTCGCGACGGAGATGAAGGACTCCAAGTGCAAGCCATTCTCGCCTCTCGAGTTCGCAAAGGCAGGCGATTCTTCAAGGTGCGCTGGTACGGACACAACAACAAGGATTCTTGGCTTGACGAGGCTGACCTTGTGCAAGCTCGATGAGTCCTTCAGCAGTATGAGTCAGCGCAGCAGTAGTGCGTTCTCCAACACGCCGCGTCGCCATGCTGAAGAACACACCTTTCAGGGAGGGGATTGTCATGGTATCACGACTGCAACAGATGGATCCCTGGATCCAGTCGCGCACCACAACCCCAATCGTCGCATACAAGACGAAGCATTCTTGTGGAGCACACTCTCGTGTCCACGAATGGCGGATGCACTTGATGCTCGCCAATCAATCTGCCAGAGCCAATAGTGCTAGGTCATGAGGTAGTTGCATCTTTCATCCTTAATTCATTCTCAAATTTACGACAACCAACTCAGTTCTCCCATTTGAGTTTCCACGCGATAACAACGCGACAGCAGTTTGGTTCAAGGAGCTCCCACCCGTTTGAAGCTCTCCCATGAGATAAAGTATATGATAGAAAACGACCTGGTTGTCCCCACTCCGAGCGATTCTCTGCTTCGCTCCACGTGGCGATCCCACCATCGTCAAACGCCATCAGATCTACTGATGTGGTTCATTTCCACTTTTCCTCCCAAGTCTTGGATAAGCTCGCGACCGATACCACTTTCAGAACTGAACGTAGTTAGTAGTGCTTCTGTTGAAATACGAGACGATTGAGTGCGGCCTCCACGTCAACTCAGCCAGTGGTCTCCTGGTTAAAGCTTCACGACGAGAACCTAGGCAATCACAACGATGGGCGATGAGTGTTGGTCTCAAACCTGCACTTCTTTACAATACGCTTTTCTCAATAAAGATACATTTTGTTCTGCGAATATTTTTTTACCAGCAACAACAAATACTTTTTGGATATTTTTTATTTTAGTACGATCAATTTCGGACATTTCGCAATGCGAAATGAAATGTCCTTGCCTTGACCCGTTAGTTAGGACACGGTCGACTCGATTGGTGAACGGCATTGGAAGCGACACACAAACGGAAAACCAGCCAAATAACACAGACATGTCAAACATGGAGGAAGACGACCCGATTGTGGCCGAGATCCCGGTGCACCTCGCCGATGAGCTGCGCAAGAACATGTATGTAGTTGGTACACAGCTCTCGCTCTATCTGTCGGTACTCTGTTCGTGAGAATTGACTCACTAGAGCCTCCGCTATGCCTTATATTAAACACGAACAGCTACATGGTGCAGTTCCCGCTGCGTCCGTCGTACCGACCGATGCCGAACGCGCCGCGCGCTGCGCGCATCAAGCCGTCGAACAACATCCTGCAGCTGGACTACGAGGTGGACCAGCGCAGCGAGCACTTCGACAAGGACGCCGAGGACTACCTGAAGCAGAAGTACCTGCGGCTGCACTCGTCGAGCGTGCCGGCGCTCACGAACTACACGGTGGGCGTGTTCCGCCAGGGCCAGCTGCACCTCACGCCCGTGACGTCCGTGCTGCAGATGCGCCCAAGCCTGGCGCACATCGACGACGCTGTCGAGGAGGAAGAAGACGGTGCGTGCGTATAGCTGCCTTTGTAGCGGTGCTACTGCATACAGAAAGGAACCCCGCATGTCATCCATCTAATGCATTGGTCGTATTGTTATCATCACGTGTAGACATGGAAGTGACTGCGGAGCAGGAGCAGAAAGAGGCCGCGGCCGCGAACGAAGTGAAGGAAGTGCAGTTCCAGTTCAAGAAGAAGCAGTCGGAGCGCGCGATCTCGGCGATCCAGAGCTCGTACGCGTTCAAGAAGCAGCAGATCAACGCCGAGCAGTGGCGCGAGCTGCAAGTCATGGACAAGAGCGTACGTGGGCGACTGTAGATGCTATTCAATCGTATGCAACTGGATGTATATACGTTAGTGGGTGCTAATTTACTTGCCACCTTGGTCTTCATGGTTCTGTAGAGCGCGGCTGCGGACGAGGAGTTCGAGCACCTGTTCAGCGAGCGCGACGAAGAGCTCACGACGGCAATGTCGCCAGAGGAGTACCTCAAGGCGCTGCGTTACCGCACGAACGCCGACGAGACTGCGCTGACCGCAAAGTACGTTGATCGACAGATACTCACACAGCAACAACATTGTGATCTCAGTCAGTCCTAATCTAATCTAATCTAATCGTGTGATTTGTCTTAAAACCAACAGCAGCAGCAAGAGCTTTGATGCCGAAGAGAAAGAGGAGAAAGAGGCGATGGAGAAGCCGCAGGTGCACGCCAAGCACGCCGAAGTGGTGCAGATCCTCTCCACAGGTATGTTTAGTTCTCTGGAAGAACTGGGATTATAGGCTCTATGACATGACTGATGGTTGTGCTTGCCCTGATTCATGTTGTAGACCACATTATCCACTTTGACGCGCTCCAGCGCCTCGTGCCAAACATGAGCGAAGACGAGCTGCTCGACGCGCTCAAGCACGTCGCGATCTCGGTGCGCGGCCGTTTGCTCGTGAAGAGGTACAGAATGCTGGCTAAATGTCCATAACCTCTCTGTTGTTTGAAGTGGTGAGCTTATTAGGATCAGCATTCTCACCCTTGTTGTTGCTGGTGTTGTGACGCTCGTAGCTCGCTGGTGTGTCGTGACGCTGCTGCGATCAACGCCCGTAACGTCATTCTGGAGGAGGTACGTGCCGTAACGAAACCATTTTCATGTGTCAAGCAAGTGCGTTTGGTTAGCTTGCATATCTGATACTCAACCTTGTGATATTGTATCTTTGATTTTTGCAGTTGAGCAAGAAGTCGATTGGTGTGCGTCGCATGGACGTGGCGGAGAAGCACTCGCTCTGCCCCGACGCCACAAAGAAGACCTTGGAAGGTACTGTGATACTAAAGCCCCGCATGGAGGACTTTGTGAATTTGTCGAGTGGTGTAAATCTCACGCCATTGTCACTCGCATTGTGTCTGTAGATTTCGCGTCGTTGGACTCGGTTTCCAGAACGTGGACATTCAAGTTGGGGGCCGACGACTCGTTCGCCAAGCGCTTCCCTGCGGTCTCGAAGGCGATCAAGCTGTGATGGATTTGTTTTTAGGATAGAGAGCGAAGAAGAGAGATGCACGCGACAGATTCGTCTGGCAGGCTTTGTGGATTGCAATTTCTGGTAAATGAATGACACGCCACATGCACTTTGTTTGTTCAAGCTGGGGGCCGACGACTCGCTCTCAAGAGCAATGTTCGAACTCTGACAATAGCGATGTGGAAAGAATCAACTCCGAGTAGACCCCCTTCCTCTCTCTCTCTCACACAAATGCGCTCCTCATGAGGCACGAAATGTGCGAGTGTCAAGAGGTGAAGTTGGTCGGTTTCTGAGGAAGCTGGCGTTGTGAGTAGGTAGATCGAGGTCTGACACTCCTTTGAGTTCATATGCCTCAGCAACTTCACCACGCCCAGGAAGCACGAAATGTACGAATCGCCCTCTACGTAGTTCGCAAGTGTGTGCAGCACCAAGTTCCCATCCGTACACGGTTGTGGGAGGGTTCAATTCTCATTGCCAGCGCAGACACAGTAGGCCGAATATTGCGAGGACTTCGCTGGTGTTCGTCGCGGGAAGCGTGAGGCAGATCTGCTCTACACCGGCGAGATTTGAGGCTCTCTTCGTGGGAAAAACAAAGATAAGATCAGCACCAAGTCGATACTGTCAACAGCAAGATCTTCACGTCGGGAAAAGCTCATTTGATGGCGGATTCGTGTTCGTTTTGGTTCCTTGAGAGACTTGGGGGGCTGTGTGTGGGGTGTGTGGGTTGGTGGCGATGACTGGCTGTTTGGTGCGTTCTCTCGTTGTCGTTCTTGTTTTTTGGTGGTTTATCTAAGGCAATATAAGTTCACTCGTTCTCGCATTGTGCTATGTACAATGGCGGTCGTTTACATGTTGCCTATTCCTATAGTTCCCCATAACAAAGAAGGCATATTAGTCCACGACCTCTTGAGATCAAACTACCACAATCATGTGAGCGCGTCCTCACCTTGTTGTACTGCTTGAACTCTCTCCAGCAGCTCTCGAACGCGGCCTGTTCCTTGCGCACTTCGTCGATCTGGTGCCAGTTCTTCTTGAGCGCCTTCTTGTACGCCGCGTACGTGTCCCCGCAGTGGGTCTCGACCTCGCGCAGTCTGTTCAATTAGATCCACACACAATACACGTTAGCACATCCACATCCACACATACACCCTACATACGACACACACACTCACGCCTCCCATTCATATCCTACACACACAAAAACTCACGTTTTCATGACACAGGCGGTGACCTTCTCGCCCTGCGGCAAGCACGCGCGCGGGTCGGCGTTGTTCTGCTTGCAGCGCATGAACTCGATGTTGGCGTCGGCGCACTCGTATCCGAACACGCGCGCGGCGCACGTGAGGCTCGTGTTGTCCATGGACGGCAGCGTGTTCGTGGCGTCGGCCATGGCTTCTTGCTTGCTTGCTTGCGGGTCTTGAGGTCTTCCTTGCTGGGCGTCCTTGAGCTGCTGAGCTGCTTGCTGTTTGTTTTCGAGGCCACCACCAAAACCCCTAACGACGAACGAGAGGAAGGGGAACGTCGGATGCCAAGCGAGTGTGGGACGCGTTCTGGGTTGCCAATCTGAGGCGCTCCACATGCGCACAGTGGATTATCTCAAATAGCATACGTTTGATGAGTATGTGTTAGTAGAGGAGTTGAAAGACCAGAGTTGGATTGGCTGAAAAAGAGTTGAATGGTTTGATTATAGCCAATAAGGGATGCAGATGGCGCCAAAACGATTGGTTTGCGTCTTGGAGCTCTTTTGAAAAGCTCTCTTGAAAGGGCATCACGCAACAAGCAAGCAATTTCGAGCAGGTCGGAGCAGACAGCAAGCATGGCGAAGAGCGGAGTGGCGACGACAAAGGCAGCAGCCGCCGGTGGCAAGAAGCGCAGTCGCGAGCAGAAGGAGGAGCCGAAGAAGGCGAAGGCGGCGTCCTCCAGCAGCAGCGATGACGATAGCAGCGACAGCGAGGATGACAGCGGCAGCGAAAGCGAGACCGAGAACGCGCTCTTCCGTCCTGCCCCAGTGAAGCAGAACGACAGCGACGAGGAAGAGCCTTCTTCATCTGACAGCGACGACGAAGAGGAAGAGGAAGAGGAAGCGCCAGTCAAAGAGGAAGTCGCGCCTGTGAAGAAATCCGCCGACAAGGCGTCCAAGAAGAACGCCAAGAAGGAAGCTGAAGTCGAGCAGGAAATCGACGCGAGCATCAAGGAGGAAATGGACAAGAAGACCGAGGCGACCGTGTACGTGGAAGGCATCCCGTACCAAGCGGACGAAGGTGACGTCGTGAGTCACTTCTCGGTCTGCGGCATCGTGAAGGAAGTGCGCATGCCCCGCTACCAGGACTCTGGTCGTCCTCGAGGGTACGCGCACGTGGTGTTCGAGTCCGAGAAGGCGATCCCAAAGGCGCTCGAGCTCGACGGCAAGTACCTCTTCAAGCGTTATTTATCGGTGCGCCGCGCGCAGACGCCGCGCACGCTGGAGCTGGCGCTGAAAGAGACCAAGACCGTGAAGAAGGCCGTCGTGGGCTGCAAGACCGTGTTCATCAAGCAGCTGCCGTACGACGTGGAGGAGCAGACGATCCGCGACGCGCTCTCGAGTTGCGGCACGATCACGAGCATCCGCCTGCCGCTCTGGAACCACACAAAGAAGCTCAAGGGCTTTGGCTACGTCGAGTTCTCCAAGGAGGACGAGGCCGTCGCGGCGGTCAAGCGCAGCGGCATGAAGCTGGGCGGCCGCATGGTGATCATCAACCTGGACGTCGCCGGCGCGCCAAAGGCGAGTTTCCGCCAGGTGGACGGCCAGTACTGGAACAAGACGGAGGAAGCGAAGAAGTCGCTCGCGAAGAAGCTCTCGGAGAAGAGTCAGCGCAGCAACAGCGGTGCGGCGAACAAGAAGCGAAAGACCACCAAGTAAATATGATTTTTCTTCCTCCTCATCATCTCTCGAGGCTTTGCATATTTGATCTGGTAATAGAACGAACGCGTTAGATAGTAGTGTGTTTGTGTTTCGGTTGTGTCGTTGTATTTAATATCTGGTGGTGATATATTAGCAAGTAAGCGCAGAAAGCTATCTCTAACCTACCGATTAGGAGGACGAGACGTCAAAGTCCCATTGCTCCCGCACGCTCGCCGCCCCCTTCGCGTTCAGGCGCTCTTCTGCCTCCAGGATCTCTTCGATGGACGCGCGCTTCATGTGCGGCTGGTCGCGCTCTTTGATCTCGTCCTGATAGCACAAAACGAGGACACACATAGCGCGTCAGGTTGGCATGCGACTGTGGACGAATTGCACCAGTTGAAATGTCCTTACCAACTCGCCGAGCAGCACAATGTTGTCTCCTCTGTAGATTATGCCATTCACATAAAGGCACATGGTCCAAAGACACAAGTCAGCTCCCACACTATCGCTATACAATGACGCAGTTCGTCAACAGGGAAGCGCACCGAATGATGTTCAATCCTAGCTCAATGTCGCAGAACATGCCGTCGGCGACGTGGCGCTCGTACGTGTCCTCCAAGATGATATTTGCTGCAGCATCAACACCATCAGCAGACCCACAAAGCCGTGAGTTATACGTGCAGATCTTATCGCGCTAACAGATAACGATATGGTTACGTAGCAAGAAGCAGGGCACTCACAGAACTGGTCAAAGCTTCGAATGTATCCGACCAAGTGGCGACCATCGCGCAGCACCACGAGGATTTTCTCTGAAGATCATAGGAAAGCAAGACAGGAGGCGACGGTGAGCCACACATGACCACACAGATAGCTGCGCGCACTAGCAGCATATAGACGCCCTGCAGAAGCACACGCAACGCACTGTCGAGCTGCTCGATGAGACTGATGGAGCCTGGGAAGTAGCCGCTCATGTTGATTTGATGCTGGCCCCTTTTTCCAATATTGCTTGATGCCTTCTTTTTGCTCGCAACACTTTTGATTGTAAAATCGCATCAATTCATTTTTTAGTTGCTGACACAAAGTTTTGAATTGTGTCGCTTTAGAGAGATTTTGCGAATGACTTGACCACAGCTGGTGAATTGTATCGGAATAGACACGATTATGAATGAATTGCCCCCCAATCCGGTGATCCTGCTTTGTGTGCTTTTTGCTCGTGTGTGGCCTGTGGAAAGCAAGCAAGCAGGGAATCAATCGCACGAAGCGCAAAAAGAAGCGAACAGAGAGACGATGTGGGCGACGCGAGTGCTGCGCATGGCGGTGAAGAAGACCACGACGGGCATCGTCGGGCTCCCTGTGAACGCGAACGCGCGCCAGGACCTCATCAAGATCTACCAGAAGACGCTCCAGGAAGTCAAGGTGCGCAGTGGACAAATCCAGAGAGAAAGCTGGAGACGACACAATGAGCTCTTCGTGGTTGGTTCGCTTGACTAACATGGAGCTGTTTGTGTTGGGATGGTGCGTATGATTCACAGGTGCTGCCAGAGGACGCCGTGTACAGAACCTCGGTGGAGCGAATCACCAACTACCGCCTCAAGGTCGTGCTCGACAACGAAGATGTAAGGAACTGCTCGAGTGTGTGCTTAATGTGCTCGTGTCGTTATGGATTGTGTTGCTGACGTGCCATTTTGCCTACCAATTGTTTTGTCGACTGTATGGACGGTATGATAGGAGAACGTGATTGAGAAGGAGATTAACATGGGCCAGCTCGAAGAGCTGATCGAACAGGCCGAGGACGAGCTGAGCGTCATCCCAGTCTACTTGGAGAACAAGCTCTGGGAGCCTCCAGTCAGCGCGTAAATGCAGCCATACGCAGAGCCACGCAAGCAATACAGTGCAGCGGTGGCTTTTACTTACTCCTCCTCCTAATAAACACACGAAAGATCAAATCAACATGCACAAGGGGTCCGCTTGTCAACCTTTTCAATACCATGGCGGCTATGACAAATTCAAGCTCAAGACTCAGTTGGGCATCTGCATGTTAAACAACACCAAAAAGCTGTATCCATGTGTGTATGTGTGTGATCTTTTAAAAAATGCAAGTCTACAAGCCCAAGCCGCTATTTCTCTACCCAATATTATCAGTCCGTCCAACCGGCAGCAATCAGTGCTACTACCAGTGCAAACTAGCTTAGTTGCGGATCTTGCGACTGCGCGTGAGGTTCGCCTTGATACCCGTGGTCTCACCGCCGTACTTGCTCGCCTCGCCCACGCGCACGTCGCGCACCTGGCCCTTTCTGCGGATGACCGCCTTGCGGAACTGCATGCGCTTCTTGACGCGCGGGTTGCGGTTGAGCTTGCTCTTGTGCGCCTTGAGCCCCTTGTTCTTGATGATCTCGTACGTGGCGCCGCGCTTGGCGTCCTCCGCGTCGCTGTCGTCCTCACTCGACTCGAGTCCGGGCTGCTCGTGCGTGTACAGCTGCTTCTTGGACTGCTGCATCGCCGTCTTCTCCCGCAGCGCGGTCTCGTAGAACTTGGCGGCCTCCTCCTTCTCGGCGGCAAGCGCGGCCGAGGCGCTCTTGGTCTTCTGCTTCTTGGTCTTGGGTGTGTCTTCCGCAGCAGCCGCAGAGCTCTTGCTCTTCTTCGTCTGTGCTTTCTGTGCTTGCTTTGCTGTGCTGTTGAAGAACTTGGCCATGCCGTCGTCCACTTCGACTGGGAACTCCTTGGTCAGCAGCTCCTGGAGCTGCGACTCCATCGACTCGTCCACCGCCTGCAGTTTGTTCATCTGCTTCTTGAGCTGCAGCAGGTGCTGCAGCACCGGGTGGTCCACCACGTTCTTGCCCTCGGCGCGCAGCAGCATGTAGAACGAGATGTTGGACACGTAGTTGAGCATCAGGTTCTGCTTCGTCACGAGGTACTGCATGCCCGTGTTGAACGCGTTCGTCGTGCGGCGCACGTCCTTGAGCTTGAGGATCGCGGGCGATACCACTTCCTTCAGCTCCTGCAGTGTGGATTCCAGCTCCGACATCAGACCGAGAAGCTCTGGCGCCGACTGGTTGACGATCTGCAGCTTGTCCTTCTTGGACATCTTGGAGAAGTCCTTGTGCACGCGCTCGATCGCGCTGTCGCCTGCATCCACAAGCGTGGAGATGTCTGCCAGCTGCGCGCCGACAAGGTCTTCGTCATCGATTTGCGCGTCATTCGCATCATCGTCGTCCTCGTCCTCGTCACCGGCATCGTCGCCGTCAAAGCCGAAATCCTCGTCGTCCATCATCTCCGCCTGCTTGCGCTGCAGCTCCAACGCGGCGTCCTCCTCGTCCTTGGCGGCTTCTTCGTCCGAGTCGAGCTCGAACTCGGCAGTGTCGGCTGAGTAAAAGTTCTTCTTGGACTTGCCCCACTTGCCGTCCATCTGCAGGATCTTCTTCTTCTCGCCGTCAAAGTCTTCCGCGTCGTCGTCGTCGCCGTCGTCGTCACCATCCTCTTCATCGTTGCTGTCGCTCTCTCTGTCTTCGTCGTCGTCCTCGCCTAGCTCCATCACCTCCTGGTCGTTGCCGAGCTCGGATCCGTCCGAGTCCACCTCCTCCGAGTTGTTCTCGTCGTCCGACGGGTCGTCGTAGAACGCCAGCTCGGCCTCCTTCTGCTCCTTCTCGGCAGCCGCAGCGCGCTGCTTCTGCAGACGCAGCTCGCCGCCGCCGTCGCCCGTGCGCGAAGTGTGCCTCTTCTTGCGGCCCATGCTTGCTGTGGTTGAATCTGCAGGCGCCTAACGAACTGGTAGATAGGCAGGTGCTCAATATGCAGCAATGCCAATCGCGCTCTTGCTTTTTTGCAAGCAGCTCTTCACACACACACACGCGCACACACCCTTTTGACTGGTTGGCTGGCTGAAACAACCTCCCAGATAGAGTGGACCACGTCACAGTACCCAGTTTACCCACTTTCGAAAGATGTTCGCCACACTATTGTACTCGATTTGCGTGATTATGCGACAGATTAGCGTGCGTCACGCCATTTTTGGTGGTGGCCTGCCAAACTGACTGGACCACCTCACATGCTGCGCTCGGCGTCGTCGCAATCACAAGAAGAACACAGACGACCATGCGAGCAGCTCGTGTGGCGAAGACGCTCCTCGTGGAGAAGAAGCGCGCGTGCGCGGCAGGCGTCAACGCCAGCGCAGCGCTCAATGGCGGCGCCGCTCGTGCATTGCACCCTCGCCACCAGCCTGTCGCGAGCGCGCAGCTGCTGGTGCGCGCGTACGCCTCCAGCTCTGCTGCCACTGCCAGTGCTGCTGCAAGTGACAAGCAGCAGCAGCTCAGCAAGTATGCGTGGGCGGAGACGGACCTGCCGCCCCCATCGCCTGGCCGCGGCTTCATCGGTCGCTCGGCGAACTTTGACGTCACGGAGCGCCAGGGCCAGCTGGACCGCTGGGAGTGGCTGCTGCGGCTGCTCGGGTTCATGAACGAAGACGACCGCCTGTACCGGAACTCGACGTGCCTCTTCCAGAGCTGCGTGAACCAGACCGCGATGCCCGAGTTCTACCGCGCGCTGCACGTGAGTCCGGACTTCCGCTCGCAGCAGGCGCTGCTGATGGTGCACGTGTGGCTCGTGCACCGCCGCCTGGCGCTCGAAGGCACCGAGGGTAAGGTCATGCAGGAGCTCGTGTTCGACCGCCTCTGGGAAGAGACCGTCGTGCGCATCCGCTACCTGAACGTGTCGGAGCTGACCGTGAACAAGCACCTGGCCGAGGTGCAGCAAGTGGGCTTCAACGCGTGCATCGCCTACGACCGCGGTCTGAAGGAGAGCCCCGCGGCGTTCCAGAACGCGATCGCAAAGCACCTGCTGGAGAACGAGACCCCCACGGGGCTGCGCGTCGCGAGCGCCATGGCGGACTACATGAAGCGCGAGCTCAAGAACTTGGAGAAAGTGGACGCGAAGTACATTATTGAAGGCACGATCCCGTGGGGCCCGCACCCGGCGGTGTCGGCGGACGCCCCCGCCACGGAGGACGAGAGCGACTACACGCTGATCGGCCAGAAGGTCGGCAACTGGCGCACGGCGCTCGACAACCGCGGCAAGCTCTACTACTGGAACATGACCACGCGGTTCTCGGTCTGGGACCGTCCGGCGGAGGACAAGCTCTACGAGGGCCTCGACAAGGCGACGAAGTGAACAAAACGACAACAAGCGTCCTAATTGCTCGTGAATTTGAAAGTATATTCGACCCCATAGATCTCCCCCTGTGCATGTGACTGGCTGAGTGTCTGCCTTTAAGAGACGTCGCATAGCCACATGCTCAGCATGGCATAGCTAGCTATAGCTTCCCAACCACCATGATGATAAATACAAAATACAAAACAGATCGTTGTTTGTTGCCGTAGCCTTTCAGAATTCGGCGTCCTTCCGTCATTTAAAATCGTCGTTATTCTGCATGCAGTAGAGCAAACGCACAGGAAGCTCGGCATCTACTGTGGCGTTCGTATTGTCTATTAGGTGGTGGGTGCGTTATCAGGCAAATCGGCTTCTGTATTACTGCTTGTCGGCCGCCGCTTGCTCGGCAGCGCGGTCGCGACGCTCCTGCATCTTCTGGCGCACGTAGGCGTCCGAGGCGCGAGCGCGCTTGAGGTTCTCGTCGCGCTTGCGCTCCTTCTCCTTCTTGAAGCACTTGTCCAGCGCGAGCTTGGCCTCGTTGCACGCGCCGAAGAACTTCATGCGCGGGTTCTCTTCATGGCACTGGTACAGGTTCGAGATCACCTTCATCCAAACACCACCACCAGAAAAGAGATCAATCGAATCACAGTCAGCGTATCACTCCAGTCAGCAAGTGTCAGCAGCTACACAGAAACAACTAGCTGGTGGTGCTACTACGCAATACGCAGTGCAACGCACCTCCTGGCAGTCCGGGTGTGGTCGTTCCAGTGGGGCGTGCATGGCGCTTCGCTTCACGTGATCAGCTTCTGGTGTGTCTGGTGATGTTGCAAAGTGGTGAGGACAAGGCAACTCAATTTTTCTCATGATGCCTTGTTTTGAAAATTCGTCCGAGTATCGTACCTTTTATTGTACCACCCATCAAATGGGTTTTGGAATCATGTTGCACGAAGGTGACACGAAGGTCGCATGAAGCGCCTTTGCGCTATCCTGTCCTTGTTGGCTTTCATGGAGCTGCTCACTTTGACTCGCACAACATCCGAAGGACCAAGTCGAATCGCACCGCCGCCGCCACCATGGACCAGCAGAACTTCACCGCCGCCCAGAAGAATGAGCTCATCATGCGCGTACGTGCCGCCTGTGTGTCATTTATACTGAAGGTGCCAAGAGCGAGCTGCTAATCATGTATTCTTTGTGTATTATGTGTACCAACAGGTCCGCTCGGAGGTGCAGCAGCAAGCGCTCCAGGAGCTGACGCAGAACCTGCAGGAGAAGTGCTTCGACAAGTGCCTCACGCGCCCGTCGGGCAAGCTCGACAGCAAGCAGCAGAACTGCCTCGCGCTCTGCATCAACCGATACATCGACACCATGAAGGTCGTCTCCGAAGCCATGGTGCAGCGCGGCCCACAGGTTCGTTTGTGCTTGTGCTTCATCAGATTCCGCGCAAGATCCTGTTTTTTTTATTTGTTGTGGGATGGTCTCTAATGCAACTCTATGTGTTTTGTCGTTCCTTTTTTTTTATGCAGAGCTAAGCTGCCCATGAAGCGAACGGACTTGCCTCTGCCAGCTTAGATAGTGACCCCAGCTTTTCCTAAGTCGTCACGTCCTAATATACGTTGATTAGCACAGCACACATTCCCACGGCGATTCATTAGTGCGGCGTTTGGTTGTGACGAGCGAGTCAACGGCAACTAAGCGACACGGGTGGTCTTCCTGCTATTCCGCGCCAAGGTACAGGCTGAACACGAGGTCGAGAGCTTGCTATCTTCCTAGAACGCTCATGTTCGCGGTCAAGACGCACAGCATCAGGATTACCCGCGTCCAATTTCTCACACCAGTTTGGACTCCACTTGCACGTCGAAACGAGGCAGTGGTTTGTCGTCGACCTTGATTCTAAGGTGATCGAACAACTGCTCAGACTAGAAGTGGGAAGTTCTCTGGCGTGGTCGTGGTCCTCATTTGTGATTGCTCGCACGGTGCTCGGAAGACAAGGTGCAGCTCGCCACATCGCGGTGTTTCATGAGAGAGCTGCAGCAACCACTTGCTCGTGAAATCCGCTGGTGTGCGCACTGCAGTTCACTGCAAAAGGATGTGCGAATGTGGTTGGTCATTGATGAATGGATGGATACAGGGATGAGTGGAGGATCGATCTGACAGAACGACATGTATTGACCATAAATAGTAGACTTGTTTTTTTCTTTGTCTTTCAGGTGGCAATTGCTCCATTTCAATTACATAATTACAACAAAGCAACCTCAACCGACTCTAGCTCCAGCGCTGTCTGCACGCAAGCTACACAGAGTGGCGTCCTGCGAAGACTGAGAAGAGCCTTGGCTTGCTTGTCGTCGTCGCGGTCGTGTCAACCTGCACCGCTGCGTTGACAGCGCTTGGGGGCGAACTGGGAAGAGCGAGCGCGTCTTTCATTTCAGAAAGTGCACAGACGCTTAGTTCTTGGCGGCATCGGCCTGGCGAGCAAGCTCGGTCAAGGCGAGGTCGGCCTCACCCTTGCTGCGGATGTAGCCAGCGAGCGCGAAGGTGTCGGACTCACCGGTGAAGACACCGTTGGCGTTCACGCGCGCGACGTTGATCTGCACGGAGGCGTGGTCCTTGGCCGCGAGGATGCGGTTGGTCCACGAGCACTTGCGTGGGATGTAGATGTCGATGGACTGGCCGGCTTCGTTCTGCATGGTGACTGGAGGGTGGTGGGGTGGGGAAGAGTCAGTTGATTTCTGAATAAGCAGCCACGAGCTGCTCCATTTTCGCTGCACTCGGCATTTTCAAAGCGGCTGCGGCCATTTTTGAGCCGCGGAATAGGAAAGCAAGCCAACCAATGAGCCTGAATGTACGTTACCGGTCGCGGCATACAAACGCCAAGTGAAAGGTTACGTCCCGAACTAGCTGCTCATTACAAAAGGGGACACATTGCTTTCCTTTCACTTCTACAACGTGATACCGAGTTTGACAGGGCAGTTGGTCCAGCATCGAATGGGAATGAACAGATACAGATACGAATAGAGAAACAACAACAGCATGGCGGACGCGGGTGGAATTACGGAGCAGCAGGTGATCGCGACGTACAAGGCGATGCGCGCCGAGGTGCGCCAGCTGGCGGAGAAGATCGCGGAGCTGGAGGTGGAGACCACGGAGCACGAGCGCGTGCTGCAGACGCTCAAGGACCTCCCGGGTGCGCGGAAAGCGTACCGCATGGTGGGCGGCGTGCTCGTCGAGCGCACGGTGGCCGAGGTGCTCCCCGCGGTGAACGCGAACCGCGACGGCATCGCGCAGGTGCTCGCGCAGCTCAGCGAGAACATCAAGCAGAAGGAGAAGAGCGCGGACGAGTGGCAGGTATTGTGACCATTCTGTGTTGGTGATGGTGTTGTGACGGTGTTGAGGAGTGGGTTGGATACTGACGATTTGCTACGATGTCCTTGGCTTTCTATTTGCGATTGCTGCAGCGCAAGTACAACATTCAGACCCAGCAATAAGTGGCGGAGACACACACACGTTCCTACGACGATAGCGGCGACTTTTTATTAACTGGCGAGCGAATGGAAAGAAGAAACGAAGAGATTGGGTTTGGTTGCAAATTGCGAATTGCCTTCTTGAGTGTGGTCACGTTCTAGCGCAGACGCTGTGGTTCTGCTGGCAGTTGGGGTGGTGGTGCAATACTGCAGACTAGCGCGTGTGATTGCTTAAATATATTAGGGGGTGCGTCACTCACTACAAAGAGTGCGTGAACTGTTAGCTCCACATTAGACAGCTTGGTAAAGATGCCTGCCTGAGTCATCCAGTGTTGGCAGCCGTGCCGTCTGTCAGAGAGTTCAACAATCGTTTCTACAGAGTCGTAAGACAACACAGACAGGTTAGCGTCCATTTCAGAATGGTCCACCAAGCAACCAGCCGATTCACGTCAAAGCCATTCGGTACCTGCAGAGCGAGGTTGATCGCCTTGACCTGGTCGTACTTCGCAGTGATGAGCTTCAGTTTCTCGTCCAGCACCGACTCCTGGCGCTCGAGCACGCCCTTGAGAGAATGAATGGATTGGTCCTATAAAGAAACCAACAAATAACAGGATTGCCATCACTCAGAACAACGCTGGACACCTCGTCAATCGATCACGATGATCGATACCTTTTGTTTGCAGAGCTTCTCCAACTCAGCTATCCGCGTGGTCATGGCTTCTTCGTCGGCAACATTCGAGCCGCAGCTGCTGGCTCTCCGCAGAGCGCTGCCGTCCGGTGCGCTTCGGCGGCGACCGAGCTTCTCTGTGCCAGACGGCGCTTGAGGACCAGGAGTAGCACCACCTGCTGCTGCTGTTGCTGCGCTTTCACCGAGAGAGATCGCCAATATGTTGTGCTCGATGTGGTCCAGCAGCTCTTCTTGCTCTAGTTGTCGCGTCTGCTCTGCTGCAGCAGCCTCTGCACGGTGGTAGCGCTCCCATTTCGCAACACGCTACCACACAAATAACAAAGCGCCACCAGGACAAAATGAACACATGAGCACCTTGCAACACTATGACCCATTGCCCAAAAACCATCATGATCATTGATTTCATACCTCTGAGAGCTCTTCGTTCCGTCGTTTGACGTGCTGGAGCTCTTCGGCTTCCATCGCTTTCTCCCGCAGCATGCTCTCGAGCGCGATGATGTGCGTCGTCTGCGCGTCCATGTCCCTCTGCTGCTTCGCCAGTTTCTCTTCGAGCGCCGACAGCGCCGCCTGGAGCTCGATGTTGTGCTCGCCCAGCAGCTTCCGGTCCTGCGCAGACTTGCGGATCTTTTGCTGCAATAGTCCAAAACCGAATCAAACAAGAAACAACCTGTCAGATGAAAGCATCACAAATGTCACCACCACATTCGTTTTTGTAAGACGCACCTGCAGCGAGTTCTCCCACTTGATCTGCTCGGCCTTGAACGCGAGCACCTGCTTGCGCTGCGCGTCCATGCGCTTCTGCAGCCCGCTGTACAGCTCGCGCTCCACTTTCGCCTCGCGCTGCGCCAGCCACTCTCGCGCCTCCGCGTCCGCTGCTGTCGCGCTCGCGCTCGCGCTCACTGCGCTGCCATTAGCTCCTCCTCCTGGTCCGCTGCTGCTACTGCTGTTGGTGGTGACGGTACTACTAGTAACAGCGCTGTTGTTGTTATTGCCGTTCTGCGTGGACGAGGACGTCGCCGTGTGGCTGTAATGGAGCTGCTGTTGCTGCTGCTGTTGGGCGACCATGTCGGGCATCATCGTCATGAGCTAGCTCAATGGAAATGGCTCAATCTTACAAATTATGCAGCATGCATGAAGCTCAAAATGCAGATGCGTCCCGTATTGTAAACCCAACTGTCCCGAATTTCAACCAATGCGAGGTTTTATACCCTTGTGAAGTCAGGGTTTTAACTGTCGTGTCCGAGGTTTTTACTTCGTTCAGCGCTAGGTTTTTTCTGGTGGTCTGCTTTTGCTCGCCTTTGGCCTTGACGCCACACAGCCAGCCCCCCAAACGCATTATCCACCAGAAGATCAGCCGAGAACGACAAGATGATGAACCGCTTCGCCGCCGTGCTCCGCCCTGCCGCCCGCGCCGCCTTCGTGGCCCGCGCCCCGTCCGCCGCCGCCTCGTCCGCGGGCGTGCGCTTCTTCAGCGCCGCGCAGACCTTCCTGGACCGATCGGAGGTGAGCGAGCGCGTGGTCGGCGTCGTCAAGAACTTTGAGAAGGTCGACGGCGACAAGGTGAACGAAGTCGCCAAGTTCGTGGAGGACCTCGGCCTCGACTCGCTCGACGTCGTGGAAGTGGTGATGGCCATGGAAGAAGAGTTCACGATCGAGATCCCAGACAACGAGTCGGAGAAGCTCACCACCGTCGCGCAGGTGATCGACTACGTCGCCGCCCACCCAATGGCCAAGTAAGTTTATACACAACTATCAAGCGAGCGAGTGACCAGCTACGAATCGAAACTACCCACCAGCAACACACGAGAGAGACTGTAGGATCATAAAGAAGACCAAAAACAACGAGAAACAATGAAAAAGAACGAATATATGAACGAGCGTGCTTCCCCAGATCCTGGCTGTCGGCGTGTCTCTGTGTGTCTCTGCGCGTGATCAGGAGGAGCAAGATCGCGAGCGAATGCAACAGAACACAACCAGCAGCCGCAACGGATTCCCCTCGACTGCGCTAACGAGCGCCACTGTGCATGAAGATCAGTGCGACTTCCATTGCTGCAAATGTGAGTGTGCATCTTGTTGCCCATTTGGTCCGCATGGTATGTTTGATTACGTTTGCATCCACCCATGCACAGATGCCCAGATCTTCTAGAAGCTGTAGGTGACTTGAAGCTCAACAGGCACGTTCAATGGCTACTGAGCTAAGCGAGCGTGATCCCCATTGCCTTGATTGATTGATCAAAAAGAAAATCCATGTTCCAATACACTGCGCTCACTCCATGCGGCGCGTCATTTGACTATAACCATACTAAAAAAATCCTATCTCCTCTTCCGCGACTCTTACTTTCCGCCCTTCTTCTCCGCTTGCAGCCTGGACAGGATGTCCGTGATGTGGTTCTTCACGACCGGCTGGCCCGACGCTGTCCGCTGGCTGAGCTTCACGTGGCGCTTCTTGCGGCTGCTCACTTTCTTCTCCACCTCCTGGCGCTGCTTCTGCTTCTCCTCCTGCGCCTTCTGGCGCTCCATCTTCACAGCTTCGGCCTTCTTCTTCGCCTTGAAGAAAGGGTCGGGCTTGGCGGACTGCGGTCTCCGCTCAGGCGCAGCAGCAGAAGCAGTGCTCGCTTTTGCAGGAGCTGCTCGTGGACGACCAGTCTCCTATTTGAATCACACACACACCGAGTCACCACAAGTGAGCTTCTCATTCGTACGGTCATATCAGCTATACGCTAATACAGTGCATAACATACCTCGTTGTCGTTGTCCACGTTGCCCTTCTTCAGGTCCTTGAAGAAGCGGTCGTAGAACGACGTCGGCCCGCTGCTCTCGTCATCGTCGTCGTCCTTGTCGTCCTTGTCATTCGCCTGCACTGGGTTGCGTCCGCGCTGCGTGGAGATGCCTTCGCGCTTCTTCACCTTCTCGTACTCGCGCTTGCGCTGTGCCTTGCGGATGATCACCTTCTTCTTGCTCTTCGCGTCCGCCTTGGTGCGCTGGGCCTTGCCCTTGATGAAGCGCTCGAGACTCAGTCCACTGCCGCGCATGCTTGTCGTCTTCTTCTTTTTTCTCTATTGCTGTCTTGCTTTTTGGCTCGAAAAAGCTCCAGACGCATTTACCTCCAATATCGCATACAACCGTCACACCACTCAATCAATCCATTCATTCATTTATGAAGGTACCCTCCGTTTTTGTGTGGGTATTGTGTATCCAGTCAGATCAACTGTTGTGTGTACCCATTTCAAACAAACCTATTAACGTTAAAACGAATACGATCGCGACGGCACCTGCTCCTGTGGCGCCTCGGGCATCATCGGGAATGTCGATAACGCCGACGCTGTCGCAGCCTTGCACCAGCAGCCGCAGCCAGTCGGACACGAAGACTCGACCTCGAACCAGTCGCGGAGGTGCTCGGCGTGGCCGCCGTGACCGCACGTCATGCAAAACATCGATTGTCCGCGAACGACCAGCTGGCAGACGGAGCACTTGACCGCGAAGTCTCGGCACGAACCGCACACTGGATCATTCGTTGGCTGCAGTGCAATAAGAGAAAGAGAGATACATAGTCACTATGAGCGTCTGTGATGATGATACCTCATGATATGTAAGCTCAGTCCGACAATCAGTAAAAGAACGCACCGTTTGGCAGGAATGGCACAAGAGCCCAAACTCGATGCCCTCGTGCTCCGGCTCCACCGTGGTCACAGTCTTCAGCACATCAGTTCGCAGATCGATCGCGCCATAGCGATACAGCAGATCTGCGTACGATGTCTTGTACACATCGTAGCGCTCTTCGTCCGCAGGGTTCGTCGACAGCAAGCAATTGTCTTCCGTCGAACGGTAGCTCAGCTGGAGCGCGATCCGCTCAGAGGCACACACTTCGTCCTCGTCATTGTTCTCCTGACTCGACGCAGCAGAGTACTCTTCGGGAAGAGGCGCCGGGTGCTCCGGGTGGGCTGACATGGATGTCACTGGAGACTGGAACGTCTCGTGCGTCAGAGCTCGTCGCGGCGACGCCTCTTTCGACGACCCGCTGCTCCAGGTCTTGAACGGGCTCTCGAAATCCATCCTCCACCCGCCTGCAATAGTGTTTCCCTTTGGCGTCGCTCGGTTGGAAGATGTTGGCGGCGTGCGCACGGGACTCAGCAACCGATTTGCTGTGTTGGGAGCTGGCCAGTCTTTCGATATCCGCAAGCCGCTCGCAGCAGGCGGGTAGTCCTTGTCCGCCGAGAGAGAATGGTCTCCAAACGATGCCCGCCCGATGTCATTGTGACTGATCGCTCTCCTTGTATTCCGCATCGCTGGTGGCACATCACCTGCATCAGGGTAGTTCTCTGCGAGCTGCGAGAGCGCATTCGACGACCGTCGCGACTTCATGCTTTCCTGGCTACTGATCTGTGTGTTGACAAAATAGAAATCGTCGTCTGATGAAGCGACAGTCGTCGAACCAATATCCCCACCATTGCCGGCAGAGTGAGCATGTTTGTACGAACGATCCACGCTTTCAGTCTCACTCGTGCTGCTTGTGTCGTTTGGCTTCAAAGCGCAGACGATCGACGCCACGGCAGGCAGGTCTCCTGTGTGCTCATACACAGTCAGAATCTTGTCGACGAGGCGCTTGCCGAATGGGTGCGCACTCCATGGATGCGCAGACGAAATCGCCAGCGAACCGGAATTATTTTGCTTGTAAATCGGTAAATCTACCGAGGGGGCTGTCGAGATTTCGAGGAGCGACCACACTTTCTGGAGATCCGATCGTCCAGCTAGTGCCGCGATCCGGGAGTTGTGCGCACACGTGTTGGAGACGGAATGCGTGACGATCTCTTCTTCAAATACAGGCTCATTCTCATTCGATGCTGATGATGTCGGCGGGTTTTGTGGCTGCAACAGCGATTGCAGGACGTGGCTCAAGTGGTTCTTCCCTTTCGTTCCGCCAGCACTGCCCCCGCTGCTACCATTCGACTTCACAACCGGATGCACACGTCCCAGAGATTCCTTCGCCGGAGTTCGCTCAGCTGCTTGAAGCATCCAGGAAAGGAGCGATCGGCTCCCAGACTCGAGTACAGGTGCAGGACGCACCTCCTGGGGGTGCTCACTGAAATGCTGCGAATTCGACTGGTCCTCAACGGGCTTGACTTGAATTTTCTGCGGCACGATCTCCGTCTTGTAAGTGAGAATCGAGGATACACCACACAGCTTGGAGAGATCGAGCACCGTGACACTCAAGCTGAGATCGAGATTCAGCGACGCCCCCGGTGCTTGCTCAAGACGCTTCGAGCGATCGCCAACGACACCTGCGCGAAGACCGGAGCCGCGAGGAGAGATGTTGCCCGCAGACACAGGAACGGAGATCCGGTGCTCCGGGTGGTTGATCGGCAAATGGTACTCGGAGCTTGTGAAATACGTTTTCAGGTACTCCGAGCCGCCGTGCACGGACTTCTCGTGCTCCATCATCGGACCAGACGAGACCATCGTCGACGTAAAGAACATGCTGTTGTTGTTTCGGAATCCGTGCACGCTGCTCTCGACCTCGTCGTTGTACATACTCGACTCCATCAGATCGTGCTGCCCCCAGTCGCCAGTCAAATCCATCGCTCCTCCTAGTACATTCGTCGCCGAAAGCAGTTTCACTGGCGGCTTCTTGTTCTTCTTTGTCGCAAAGCGCGAGTCCCGAAGATCCAGGAGCTCTTCGTAGGTTCTCGGCAGTTTGTTAACCGGCGCTGGCGTCTTGACAGGTTTTCCCGCAGCGACAGCAGCAGCTGGTACTGCAGAGGTGCGCGTCTGGCCGATCGCGACGCGCGAATCGAACACGAGCAGCATGTTCGGACCGCTGAAGCACGCACCGGAGAATCTCGGACATGGGAGAGCACTCGCCCGACTGCCTGACGCGCCGGCCACCTTCTCCTTAGCTTCACCTTTAGCGTTCGAAGATGCAGCGCCTGTACCAGCTGCAGTTGGTCCCGCGTCATCGTCACTGGAGGCTTCAGTTTCGCCGATTTTCGCCAGATCCTCATCAAACACCAGCAGCGCGTTCATAGAGTCCGCGTGTCCATCCAAACTGTACTCAGACGCCCCCAGTGGGACAGCAGTCGGCGGCACGACAAGCGGCACAAAGTCTGTTCGTAGCGCCGAGATGTCGTATTTCGACGAGTACTGCAGTCGGGACACGTCTGTGCGCCGCAGCATCTCGGTTGGCTCGGACTGCGAGACCTCGGTGTACGACGTCGTGTCGTAGCCGCATGCCTCCAGGTGCTGCGAGTCCACGCGCCACATACGGAGTTCCTGGTTCTTCGCCCACGAGACGAGCTGGTACACGCCCGAGTTTGGTCGCGCGCGCCACACCACTCCTCGCACGAGGTCGCTGTGTCCCGAGTACGTGTGCACGGGGTCGACGACGATCCCCGAGGGCTCCGAGTGCGAGAGCGCCCATAGTCTCAAATTGTTGTCCAGTCGATGCGAGATCGTGACGAGCCCGTCGCCGAACGGAGTGTACCGCGCTCTCCACACGGGGGCACCCGTCGTGAGCATCCCCTGACACACGCGCGGCTGCGTCACGTTCCAGAACTTCACCGTCTTGTCCTCCGAACAGGTCACTAGCTCGTACATGCGCGTCGGGTGCCAGTCGATGCCGTAGATCTTCTGCATGTGCGCCGTGATCATCACGGCCGGCGCCTTGTCGCTCGCGCGGGTGTCCCAAATGCGCACTTCGCCGTCGTGCGCGGTCGCGATGCTCGTCTGGTCCACACGGTTCCACTCGACCTGGATCGCGCTGGACGTGAATGCGTAGAGCGTCTGGACGGGCTTCTGCGGTGTGCGGATATCCCACAAATGCGTCTTTGTATCTGCCGAACAAGTCGCGAGGATCCAGGGCTCCGTGGGGGACCACGAGATGTCGCTCACCGGTCGCGTGTGCGCGCGCAGCGTCGCGATCAGCGGCTGCGTGCTGTTGTTCGGCGGCTTGCTCTGCGCATTGCCGATCATGCCGCCATGCGCGTTCGCGATGTTCCAGATGAGCGTGTTGTGATTGGACGTCGACGCGACGTGGCCGCGGAACTGCACGTGCGGGTTGCACTTGACGACCGTCACCTCCCATTTCGTCTGGTGGTGCAGCGTCGCCGCGGGCATGTACGGCGCCTCCAGGTCGATCAGGTGCAGCCCCTTGCGTCCCGCGAGCACGCCGAACGAGCCCGTGGCGTCCACGCTGAGCGCGCCGGCGTTGAACTCGTACTTGACGCTGAGGTTGCTGTGGATCGTCGAGTTCGAGTTGGCGGACGACGACGCCGAGAGACCGTCGCGCGCAGCAGCAGCAGCAGCAGCACTGACGTTCGTGACTACAGTACCAGAGCCGCCAGCCATCGCCGGACTGGCGCTCGGGTCGTAGAGAGACGCAGGCATGGAGCAGCTCTCTCACGCTCGCTTCCTTCCTTCCGCTTGCGCTGTGTTGCTGCTGTGGTTTTGTAATGCAAGTCGCCAGACATTTCTTGCACAAATTGATCAGTCAGTTCGAGAAGCGAATTGATCAAATTGCGCAGGCAAACCTGTTTATCTCGGATGGTGGACCTGAGATGGACATGTCAATACTTAGATAAAGTTTGATGTGTATCTCTTCTTTAAATTATAAAGAGGAAACTTGGAGGCAACCTGAAGATGATGAACTTGCACTTGCATTCAACCTTGATGGCATCATGCTGCAATGCTAAAGCGACTGCCAACTGTATTGTTGTTATTGTCTACTCACCAACATGCCGTGGCTTACCCTGAAGTGTTCTTCCTCTACTTTTGCAGGACCAGGCGGATCGTCGCCGCGCGGTCGTGGAGCAGCTGCGTCAGGCGCGACTGCAGCGTCACGTAGGACGCGCGCACGTTGTCCGCCACCTTGCGCTCCGCGGCCGCGAGGTCCATCGGCTGTCCACCGCTGCCGTTTGTCTTCGCCTTCGCCTTCGAGGGCTTGGCGTCCGATTTCTTTTCACCACCGAAGCGCAACCCGCCGACCTGGGTCTCGAGCGCCGCGTGGGACTCTTGCAGCTGCTTGAGGAGCGCGCGCAGCGCGTTCGTGCTCGCGGCGAGATGGTCGTCCTTTTTGCTCTTCTTCTTGCTGGCGATGCGCAGCGCAGAGCTCAGTAGACACAGCGTCCAGAGTCCGCACTCGCCCAGCAGCAGCGACAGCGTGGACACTCCGTACGGCGACAGCGCAACCGCTTCCGATGATGATGCTGAGGACGACTGGAACACCAGCGCGTCTGGGAATTGCTGGGCGATGGCTACAAACGAGGACTGGAGCTCTGCGAATGCCGCTGGTACAGACTCGAGAACTCCTGACTCACCATTCACGCCCGCGATCAGCTTCACCGCCGCACTGACCGCCTTGGTGGTCCACTGCCACACCTGCTGCTGAAGGAGAAGAGGTCCACTCGAAGGTGACTCTGTCTCTGGCTCAACCAGCTTGAGCTCAGCCACATAGCCAGCGTACTCCTTCTCCAGCGCCTTGAGCGCCTCGCTCTCGCCCAAAGCCGCACTGCGAAGGATCTTGGACGCGACAGCACGCAGCTTGAGCCACAGCACGGACGACGCAAAGTCCGCCGAGCGATCGCACTCCACCAGCGGCTGGTCGTCCTGGGCAAACATGGCGCTGGTAGCAACAACCGTGTGCGGCGTCCACTGGACGATGACCTCGCGGTGCTGATTCCGGGAAAGCTCGTCTGGCGCCAGCAGCATCGCGTCCAAGCCCTCGATGCTCTTCTCGAACGCACTCGACGCCAAGTGGTCGTGCAGCTTCGCGGGTCCGTTCGCCGCAGCGTCAAAGAGCCCGAAGAGCAGCGACTCGCTCTTGCTGATCGCCAGCGTGTGCGACTTGTGCATCTTCTTGTACAGAAACTTGGTCATGTCCACCACTTTCGAGTACACGCCGGTCTTGTACGAGCGCGAGATGTACTCGGGCGTGTCGTTCGACGTGCCTTTGTGCAGGCGCTGGATGCTGTCAGTTAAGCGGCGAGCCTCGGGGAAATGGCAGAGCTTGAGCATCTTGTCGAGCACCAGGAACGAGAGCGAGTCCAGCTGCACGTGCTTCACGTCGAGCTCTGCGTGACGACTGAGCATCGCCTCGCCAGCGCCAAGGTATCCGTACACGCGCGAGAGCAGCAGCTTCATCTGGAAATTGTACGCGCTCTTCTCGAGACCGTACTCCAGCAGCGCCGCCGCCTGCACGAGCAACTCGCGTCGTCCTGGCGCTCGCTGGTACGCATCAATGAGGAAATGCGCCGCGAGAAGCAGCAAGTTGTCGGTGTTCTGCACCTCTCGCTGTCCGCCCGTGCTGCCGACGTTCAGCCACCCGGTCACCTTGTATTCGTCCTTGAGCGCCTGCACCAGTTTCTCAATCTCCGCGACCGGGAACTTCGCTTCGTCGCCGTAGTAACCGAGGAACCGCAGCGTCTTGAGCGCCAGCAGGCGGCGGTTGAGCTTGCCCAACGCTTCCTTGCGGTCGCCTTCGTCTTCGCTCGTCTTGACGCTCACGGACTCGGTCGACATTTTTGCAATACGGTCCACCAGTCGAGCTCGCGCCGCTTCCGAGACCGAGTTGCTGCTGTTGGAGCTCAGGAACAGCGACAGGTACTGCTGCAGGTCCGTGAAGCAGCAGGTTTTCGTGAAGAAGCGGTCGATGTAAAGCATGATCTGCTCCTCCAGCTGCGCTTCCACTTTCTCAAGCGCGTCTTTCGAGGCACCCGCAGCATGGAGGCGCGCGAGCTTCTCGCTCAGCAGGTGGATCACAGCGAGGCGAGGTCCGCGCAGCAATTCGTTGCCGGCGCGACCTTGCACCTGGGTCAGGAACTCCCGCACGTCTTGCTCCACCTTTGCGAGATCGTCGTCCAGCTCAAAGCGCGCCGCGATGTACTCCTTCAGAAACGTCCAGTCGTCGCCATTGTGGTTCTCGAGAAGCGTCTGGTACACTGCAGCGGCGCGCTCCCAGTTCGCCACGGACTTTGCCAGCGACGCCTCGAGCGTGAGTCGATCGATCTCCAGCATCGGACCCAACTCGATGTCCTCTTCGTACGTGCCGTCGCCCTCCGCAGATCGTCCTTTCGG
The DNA here is from genome assembly GCA_023334975.1 of Globisporangium sylvaticum. Lineage (NCBI taxonomy): Eukaryota > Oomycota > Peronosporomycetes > Pythiales > Pythiaceae > Globisporangium > Globisporangium sylvaticum. Next base: position 27,398 of record JAADVK010000184.1, read on the forward strand.
CGAATGCGAGTCCGTGCAATCGTCATCGCCGCAGTGGGTCTTCTCGGCGGTCTTGGCGCCGTCGAGCGGCCTCGCGAACTCATCAAACGCACTCAACGCGTCTTCGTGCTTGTCCTGGAGCTGCATGATCAGCACCAAAAGCTGGAGCGCTTCTCCGTCATTCGACTTGAGGTCGCGCAGCGTCTTCAGCTGCATACGCTCCGCCAACGCGAGCATCTTGGGCGGTGCGCCACCGTGCTGCACCTGCAGCATCATACTGAGCGACGCCCACGACATGTACTTGACGCCTCCGAACGCCTTGAACATCTTGAGCGCGGTCTGCTGCTGCTTGAGGAACTCGCCTCGGCGCGCGTACGCAAAGAAGAGCGACGAGAAGAGCTCTTCGCTCGGCGGGTCCACGTGCGCGCACGCGTACTCGAAGGACGGCAGCATCTCGTGCTCGCAGCCGGACAGCTTGAACACGAGGTTCATCGTGTTGAGCAGCGTGTCGTCCGTGGGCTTGCGCTTCTGCACCAGGCGGCAGATCTCGAGCGCCTCGTCGGTCTTGCCCGTGCGCTCGAGGCAGTGCGCCTTGAGCACGAGCACGATGTCCAGGTGCGCCACCTTCTTGTGCATGCAGTGCTTGATCGCGGTCTTGTACTGGCGGTTGTCGATCGCGTCGTAGATGGGGCGCACGAAGCGGTTCATCAGGCGCGCGGTCTCGTCCGACATCCTTGCTCTTCTGTGTCTGGGCGTGTGATGAGGCAAGCGACCTGCGTTCTCTATCGATCGCTTATCTGATGCTGAGCTCTTGGCTTGGCTCGCGTGGATCCACTGATCCACAATCCCTGCCGCAAAATAAATGCTGCCCAAACTCACAGGGAAGGCAACTAGGTACGCACACAACCAGTGGGTTCGAAGGACTAGCGTACTTACCAGCGCGCAGAGAGTCCTTCAGGCTCAAGAGGAGCTGAAAAGCTGAGAATCTATTAAGTGCGTAATTAGTAAGTACGCGACCCGTGTCGACGTGTGTCGAAAGGCACAAAGACAAGATTGGGCGTCAAAGCAATTTGGTGTTGATCACCACACTCACTTGGCAAAAGGAGCACGAGAGAAAGCAAGAGACCAACCACGACGACGATGCTGGCGACCAAGGTGCTGACGGCGACGCGCGCGGTGCGCCGCCACGCGACCCTGAGAGCTGCGCGCAGCTTCTCCAGCTCTGCGCCTGGACGGACAGACAAGATGGGGGTGCGTCTGCTGCTGCTGCTGTGGTTTGCTTCCTCATGTGGTGGAGATTGCGTCGCTGACATCATGTGTTGCTTTGCTTTTGCTGCCTGATGGTAGCCGATTACGTGGACGAGTCTCGCGCTGGCGGGAGTGATCGGAAGCGGCGCGGTGTACTACTACTACACGGAGAAGGACCGCTTGCAGACGCAGAGTACGTGACTTGCATTTGCTGTCGATACTTGTTGTGGAGCTGTGACTTATTTGAATGGAGCTCTTGGCTGATCAACTGTCGTGCTTGCAATCGTGCTTTTTCAATAATAGCTACGACGAAAGTGACGTCGATCGGCAAGCCGCTTCTCGGTGGCCCATGGACGCTGGTGGACTGCGACACGCGCCAGTCGGTCACGGACGCGTCGTTCCTGGGCAAGTACACGCTGCTCTACTTTGGCTTCACGCACTGCCCGGACATTTGCCCGAACGAGCTCGTGCGCATCGGCAACGTGCTCGACCAGCTTGATGCCGAGAACTCGCCTGAAGTGATCCCGCTGTTCGTGACCGTGGACCCAAGACGAGACACCATCGCGCAAATGCAGGCGTACAAGAAGGGTGAGTGAACCAACACATGAGCGATTGAATGGGTCTATTCCATGCAGCACATGCATTAACCGCCATGTTTGCGTGTCCTAACGTGCAGACTTCCACCCGAAGTTCAAGATGCTCACGGGCACGCGCGACCAGGTGGCGGACATCACGAAGGCGTACCGCGTGTACTTCTCCAAGGCGGACGAGAACGATGACGACGACGACGACTACCTGGTCGACCACTCGATCGTCATGTACCTCGTCGGCCCCGACGGCGAGTTCCTCGACTTCTTCACGCAGTCGGCGCGCGTCGACGACATTGTGAAGAAGATCAAGGCCCACTTTTAAACAGAGAAAGCTAGCGAACCCAGACAAATAGAAGCGCGATACAAACCGGAGCAGCTAGCTGCCATGCAGAAGGTCCTCTTGGAGATCCGTAACAGAGCTAAACAATATGACAAATCATACACAGAAACAGAGAGATGCTCGCACAGGACAATTCTCATGATGGATAACGCCTGTCTGGCCAGTTCATTTTGTTGGATGTATGATGTTGATATGCCTCAATCACCTGAATAGAAGCCCCTCAAATCCAAAAAGCTGTCTATATTCACAAAATACAAATTGAACAGTCTAATATCACGTTTTTATATAATTCTTGCTGAACTTTGGGTATTTCAAATACTTGAAAGTCTAAATCGTAATTTAACAGCCAGTGTGGCGGCATTGGCGCCAAACAAATTGGAAAGCTCCAATCGGGCAGCCACGCAAAAGAGCAACAAGGCGCCAATAGCATCAGCGGCAGGTGACGGCCACACTCTCTTTATCTCACCCTCTCTCTCTCTCTCTGTATACGCGCAGCCAGCCACCGAACCAATCATCATGTCGAAGCGCCGCAATGAGAACGGGCAAATGCGCCGCGAGGAGTACGAGGCGGAGGACGACGAGATCACGAGCGAGTCGTTCGAGAAAGGCTTCCAGCGCGCGTCCGAGGAGTCGATCCGCCAGCGCAAGATCGTCAAGGCCCGCGTGGGAGGACCTATGAGTCGTCCGTCGGCGGCGCCTAAGCCATCAGCAGCTGCTATTAATACCACTGCTACTGCTGCTGCTGCTGCTGCTGGAGGATCGGCGAACCCGTTCAGCGGCTTCCAGGGTCTCACTGCCGCCGCGCCAAAGGCGAATCCGTTCGCGGGCTTCTCGGGCTTGACCGCCGACAAGCCGGCGTCCACAGGATTTGGCACGCTGCCAAAGCCGACGGTGTCTACGCCTCCTGCTGCTACTCCAGTTGCGTCTGCGTTTGGAGGTTCGTCGTCGTCTTCATCGGCAGCGGCGCCAAAGACTGCGTCGTCGTCGTACCAAGAAGCCATCGAGGTGCTGAACAAGGACTTCCTCTCGTTCGTGAACGACCAGGCGAGACAGAACCCGAGCGTGAGCTGGATTGCAGCGGTGCAGGAGTACGTCAAGTACGCGGACGAGATCGCGGTGAAGCACGCGTCGACCAAGCCTGTTCCGATTAGCCAGCAGCAAACGAAATCCGCCGCGTCGTCGTTCAACTCGACCCCGTCGTTCTCGACCTCTACCCCAAGCAACGGATCTGCGAAGAGCCCTGTGTCGACGTCTGGATTCTCGTTTGGAGCGAAGAGCGACGACAAGAAAGCAGAATCCAAGCCAGTGGCAGCCCCAGCAGCTACGAACGGCGGGTTCTCGTTTGGAGCTGCCAAGAAGGACGACGACGCCAAGCCAGCATCTACTGGTGGATTTTCATTCAGCGCTGCCAAGAAGGATGAAGCAAAACCCGCTTCTACTGGCGCTTTCTCGTTTGGAGCTGCCAAGAAGGATGGCGACTCCAAGTCAGCGACGAGCACAGGCGGCTTCTCATTTGGAACCACCAAGAAGGACGACAGCTCGAAGCCAGCGTCTACGGGTGGCTTCTCGTTCGGAGCCACCAAGAAGGACGACGCAACGCCAGCTAGCACTGGTGGGTTCTCGTTTGGTGCCAAGCCTGATGCCGACAAGGCGCCTGGTGTGACCCCAGCGTTCTCGTTCGGCGGCGCGTCCTCGTTCAGCACGCCATCGCCAGCAGCGCCAGCTGCTTCCACGGGCGGATTCTCCTTCGGCAACCTTGCGTCTTCATCGTCTACTCCGGCGCCAGCAGCTAAGCCATTCAGCTTTGGCTCGAGTGGCGCCAGCAGCTTTGGAACCTCTGCTGGTGCGTCTTCTGCCGCCGCGCCTGCTGCCAACGACGACGACGACGAGAACATCGGACGAGAAGAAGCCACAGTCATCATCAAGGTACGCCCTTCTTTGGTTTATGTGGCACTCTACTATTGATCATTTGTGCTAAACTGACTGACTTGTTATCGTGTGTTCCTTACAGTCTGATAGCCCTGATGACGATGCCGTGTTCGACGTTGAGAAGGCAAAGGTGTTTGAGTTCAAGAAGGACGAGAAGCGCTGGGCGGACAAGGGGCTCCACCCGCTCAAGGTGCTTGTGAACAAGAGCACAAAGAAAGCAAGGTAAGTTGTGTATTTATTTGAATTCTCAATGTGATGCATTGCTACAGAACCGATTTCATTGACTAACTTTGTGATCTCTCTCTATGGTTACGTGTCTTCAGAATCCTTGTGCGCAATGAGATCGGCAAGATCGTGCTGAACTCTTCATTATATAAGGGCATGAGCGTCAAGGCGCACGAGACCAAGGGCAAGAAGACGGGCGTGATCGTGTCGCTGCAGGTCGACGACGCGATGACGCAGTACCTCTTGAAGGTCAACGCCGCGAAAGTGGACGAGTTCATCGCGGCCCTCGAGAAGGCGGCGGCAGATTCTTAAGTGTAGTTTACCACCAGCAGCATAGCCCTTCTGCCTCAAGCCAAGATAGCAACAAACTGCACTTACTAGCAACGAACCTCACACACGCATACATACACGTGAACCATGAACTTTCAGTGAGTCGACCAAGGTGCTCGCGCGGGTTTTCATGAAGGTTGAAGGTTGAAGGTTGCATAGTGTGCCAAACCTCAGTGTCCATACCGGGATTTGTCCAGTCATAATGCAGACGGATCCATTTTTGACCAGTCGAAACGCTCTACTTCGAGTTGATTTGCATGCGATTTTTGTACCCAAACGATTTGCTTGCAAATGGCAGACAAATAAGCACGATGGAGCGCAACAACGCCACCACGCTCGCATCAAGCGGCGAGCTCCAAGTTGCTACTGATGCTGCGACGACACCACCACAGCCCAAGTCGGTGGGCGTGGCGCACATCACGAAGGGCGTGACCGTGGGCTTCAAGGCGCTGCCATCCGCGTCGCTGCCGGAGTCATACTCTCTCCAAGACGCTGCTGCTCTTCCTGAAGTGGACTGGGCGGGGATCTACCCGCAGCTGAGCTTCTCCCAGGCGGTCGCGTACCTCCCCAACCAGTTTGAGCGCGGCCACAAGAGCGCGCACATCGTGAAGCTGACCGCGAAGAAGCCGTTTGCGGTCGTCACGTGCTCAAGCCCAGTGTTCATGGATGGCTCGGTCCAGTCGTCCGTCAAAGCACAGCTTGTCCGAGACGCCGTCCGTTCGCTTGGATCAGAGACCCTGACGCTCCGTGACGACCTGCCGTTGATGAGTGCGTGCGGCAAAAGTGAGATCGCACTATGCATCCCAGACGCCGAGGGATTCGAGCTCGTGGTGCCGAAAGCCCTGTTCACGCACGAGTGGCTCGAGTGCGAGTCGCTCTTCACGTTCCACGAGAGCGCGAGCGTGCCCGCGATGGTGGGGGCGGTTGAGGAGCTGCCACGACTGCACCGCTCGGTGCTGCTGGATTGGGACGAGCTCACGCAGGCGCTGGAGAGGCAGTTGGATGAGACCAGGTGCACGGAGCTGGAGCACGCAGTCGGTCATTCCGTTGCTTCATGAGCATTTTGAACCAGATTTAATGAGCCAAAGGCTCAACAGTGGAATAGAGGAGTTTTGTTCACAGAAAACCTACGCCTTGATCCCTTTTCGTACTTTGTCGAGTTAGTTAGTGTGGACCACTTGAGAAGCCACCTTCGCGCGACCTCCACTTTGGGGCTGAGCTGTCCACCAGTCACACCGACCAGCAGGAGTTGAAAAGCTACAACGCTTCAGGCTAAGTTACGTCGTGATTCAAGCAGCAGACCAGTCACCGCCAGCAGCAGCAGCCCAGTATATAGACGAGCAGCGAGCTAGCAGTCATGGGGAAGAAGGCCAAGACCGCGCAGACCGCGGCTCCGGCCGTCAGCAACGGCGTCGAGAAGCAGCAGCCGGAGAAGAAGAGCGAGAAGAAGGCCGAGAGCGCCGCCGCCGCCAGCAGCAAAACCAATGGCAGCTCGATGCCACCTGCGCCTGTGCCAACGCCGACGAAGCCCTCGGCCGAGCGCAATGAGTTCCTGAAGCTCTTCTGGAACTTGGCCGAGAGCGACGCCGCGGCGCGTGCGCAGGCCGTGGCGCACATCATCGCGCACTTGCAGCAGAAACAGACCAAAGCGGACGCGACCTTCGACGAGGACCTGCAGTACACGCTCAAGCGCTTGGTGCGCGGCCTCGCGTCGTCGCGTGACGCTGCGCGCCAGGGATTCAGCACTGCGCTCGCGGGTCTGCTCGAGACGTTCCCGAGCGTGCAGCTCAAGGAAGTGCAGGACCTACTCCGTGAAGCGATGGAGGTGCACAGCTCGATGAAAGGCATGGAGCAGCGCGAGCACATGTTCGGTCGCCTGTTCGGCCTGCTCGCCGTGCAGCGCTCGGGCCGCTTGGGCGGAGACGACAACCAGAGCGTGGCGGTGGAAGTGATCAAGGAGCTCTTGGAGATGTCCAAGTGGAAGAAGTGGCTCCGCGAGGCGTGCTTTGAAGCCGTGCTCGCGGTGCTCGTGGACGTGACCACCAAGGTGTTCGTCTCGGACCTGGTGCCAGAGTTCTCGCTTTACTTGCAGGGCGATGTGAGCGCGTTCAACGCCGAGCAGGTGCTGCTCGCGGCGGGTCTCCACCACTACATTCACACCGCGGGGATCGAAGACGAGGTGCCGTCCACATTCCCAGCGCTTAAGTTCCTGCGCCGCAAGGCGATGCACGCGCTCGCCGAGCCGCTCAAGACCTCGTCGTCGTGCTACCCGCGCGTGCACGCCGCGTGGTACGGCATCTTTGGCCACCTCATCCACACGGGCAAGAACGCGGCGCAGTTCGACGTCGAGCTCTTCCAGGAGACCTGGAACGTGCTGGTGGAGAATGTGCTTCTGAACAAGGAGAGCGCGACCCACGAGCGCCGCGGGCTGGCGTTCAAGCTCTTTGAGCTCGTGCTGCCGTCGCTGCCCAGCTCGCTGCTGCGCGCGATCCTGACGCCGCACTTTGTCAAGTGCCTGTACACGAACGCGGTCTCGAAGAAGAACTACCTGCACGAAGCCGCGCGCCACACGCTCAAGGTGTTCGCGGCGCTCGCGCCAGAGGAGTACTTCCATTTCTTCCAGAAGCAGTTCGTGAAGCCCATGGCGTCGCTGGTCGAGATCGACGCGGATGACAACGACGAGGACGACGAGGCAAACTCGCCAGAGGCCAAGAAGGCGCGTCTGAGCAGCGGCGGCTTTGACGCGATCATCGCGATCGAAGAGGAGAAGGAGCGCGCCGAGCTGCTCAAGAAGAAGCACGACAACGTGCGTCTGTGGGCACTCGACGCGCTCGTCACGAGCGTCTCGGAGCTGCTCGCCAAGGACGGCAGCGAAGCCGCCGAAGAAACAAATGAGAAGGTCCAGAACCAAGTGCTGCGCTTCCTCGTGTTCCACACGTTCTTCACGTCGTCGGGCAAGTTGACGCCGTTCAAGAAGAAGAAGAAGTCTGCCGCTGGCGCTGGTGCCAGTGACGTGGGTCTCGACGCGGCGCTCACTGTCGCGGAGCCCGTGCTCTCGAACACGGTGCTCGCCACGTCGCTCAAGCGCGTGCTCTCTTTGCTGAGCGTGAAGCTCTCGGGCGAGAGCTCCAGCGTGCTCAGCCGCATCTTCTCGATCTCGCAGGAGCTGCTGGCGGTCGGCGACGCCGCCACGTTGCGCCACGCGCTCGCCGACGATGTCGCGGAGCAGATGAAGACCGTGGCGTCCCGCGTGAGCGAGATCCGCAAGAGCTGGGTGTCTGCACAAGAAGACAAGGAGGACGAGGCCAAGACCAAGCAGCTCGAGGCGTTCCTGCTGCTCTTCATGAGCTCGGGCGTGCAGCTGCTGGACCCGGAGCAGCGCAGCGACGCGGTCGTGGTCGTCACGGACTTGGAGAAGTGTTACTCGGACCTGGTGACCGACAAGAAGGCTGGTGGCAAGAAGAAGGCGAGCAAGAAGACCAAGAAGCAGGAGGCCGAGTCTGAGTCTGAGAACGAGCCGAACTCGATCGTGGTGTTCACGGACATGCTCATGAGTCTGCTGTCGCAAGACTCGAGCGCGATGCGCGAGATCGTGGCGCACGTGTTCCGCTCCATGCTGCCGCTGCTGAACGCCGAGAGCATCCAGACGATGCTCAACGTGCTCGTGCCGAGCGAGGAGGACGACGCCGAGGACCAGGAGGACGACCGCGTCACGCGCCGCGACGACGAAGACGAAGAAGACTCGGACGAAGACATGGAGGGCGACGACGACGAAGAAGAGAGCGACGAGATCGTGCTCACGACTGCGACCGAGGTCTCGGAGGCGTTGAGCAAGGACGCGAAGCTCGCGGCGCTGCACCGCGAAGACATGGCGCTCGCGGCGATCGTGGGCCACGTGAAGGACCGTGCGAACCGCAAGAAGAACGCCAAGAAGGCGGTCATGCAGATGCTGCATTTCAAGCTGCGCGTGCTCGACCTGCTGCAGGTGTTTGTGACCAAGTGCGCCACGAGTCCGCTCGTGCTCTCGCTGGTGCTGCCGCTCTTCCAGGCGCTCATCGCGATCCAGAAGACCGACAAGGAAGCGCGTGTACTCAGCGAGCGCCTCCAGTCCGTGCTCAACAACAAGGTGCTGCGCGCCAGGGACGTGCCGAGCGGCGCGGAGCTCAGTGGGGCGGAGCGAACAGCCGCCACGGAGCACTTGAACACTGTCGTGGAGCTGCTCACGAAGAAGAGCCTCGACAAGGACCAGGCGGGTAAGGTCGGCGCCGGCGTGGTCGTGTATTATATCCGCGTGCTGTGCGGCGGCAAGGCCGCGGCGGCGCCTGCCCAGGGCGTGCAGCAGGCCGTGCGTGTTGCTGTCATGGACGCGTTCACAAAGAAGCACTCGCGCTTCCCACAGAGCGTCTTCGACGACCTCATCGCGCGTTTCCCACTGATTGCTGTGCACCTGTTGCTCGCGCCGCTCACCGCGACCGCGACCGCGACCGCGACCGCCAGTGAGAAGGAGGAGACTGCTGCTGATAGTGAAGAAAGTGAGGGAGTTGAGGGTAGTAAGACTGCGGTTGCGGTGGACGAGTTCTCCAAGTGCGAGGTGTTCCGTCTGCTGTCGCTGCTGCTGAAACCCAAGACGCTGGCGGAGAAGGACGAGCAGAAGGCGTTCATTGCTGTTAAGAGCTCGCTCAAGAGTGCGCTCGTGGCGCTGCTGGCGCAGGAGCTCAAGGCCAAGCGCATGAAGATCGTGCTGTCGTTCGCGCTGCACTTTGTGAAGTCCTGGAATCTGGTCACGAAGGACGCCAAGGAGCTCGAGGAGCTCATGACGGTGTTCACGGGCCTGGAGACCAACTCGCCCGTGGTGAAGAACATGGTCAAGCAGATCGTGGACGCATCGGGCAGCTCTATCGCGGCGGCTGCTTTGGAGAAGAAAGACAAGGCGGACAAGATCAAGAAGAGCGAGGAGGACAAGGCCAAGAAGGCGAAGGAGCAGACGCCCCAGGCCGAAGAGAAGGCAGCAGAGAAGGCCAAGAAGCAGCTGCAGAAGGCGGTCGCGGACAAGAAGAAGAAGAGCGAGAAGACTCCTCTGAAGAAGCGAAAGCGCGCTGTCAAGGCGGACGAGAGTGATGAGGAATAGATAGACAGACAGATAGCCACTCTGTAGGGACGACGGATTTTACTAGATAGAGTTGCTTTAAGACCAACAAACTTGATTTTTTCATAACTTACCATGTGAGTTGTTGTTTGCTTGTTGGCTTGTTTGCTTGTTTGTTTGCTTGCTCAGCAGCAACAGCAACAGCAACAACTTGTGGGTTGTTTGTTTCCTTGTTGAAAACAAAAGTTGCGATTTTTGTGTTTGTCGACAAGCTGTCCATTCATTCGTTCATATCCTATTTTATTATGCTAACTGGTGTTATGCCTCCACCACTTCTTCGAACGTGAGCGCGGTCTCGATGACGCTCCGGTGGGTCTCTGTCCACTGCAGCAGCTTCTGCAGCTGCTCCAGCGAGCACGCGTCGCGGAAGAAGAGCTCGAGCGACGGCGACAGGATGTTCAGCCGCATCGCCTCGTTGCGCAGCGCGAAGAACACCTTGAAGAGCTTGATCATCTGCACCACCTCTTCGTCAAACACGCGCTGCGCATGGCACTGCAGCTGCAGTTTCTGGTCTGCCGTGAGGTTCAGCGCCTCGCTCAGCTCCAGGGCGAGCGGGTTGTTCTGTGAAAAAGTGCGCAGCACCTGCGCCTCGAGCACGCGCGCACGCAGCGCAGCGAGCCGCTTGCCGATCGCGATGAAGCTCTTCGCCACCGCGCGCTCGCGCTCGTAGTGCGACAGACTCAGCGCGCGACGCTGGCGGTTCATGCGCATGAGCGAGTTGAAACCTGCCGGGTTCTGGATGTTGGCGAACGCCTCCGAGTGGCCCGTGACGATCGATATGCGCATCTTCCAGTCGTACATCTGCGGCGACTGCGGGCACGGCAGCGGCCCGAACCCCGGCCCCGTGACCCCCCATCGATACGACACCACCAGGTCGCGGTTGATCTGCAGGCGCTTGATGCCCGTCTCCAGCGTCTCGACGTACGTCTGCTGCTTCTTGCGACTCTCGCGCGCCGAGTCGCGATTCCGCTCCAGCTTCTTCTCTTTCTTCTTCGTCTCTTCCTCCATGAGCGACTTGAGGATGCTGCTCACCTCCGGCTCCTCAGGTTTGCGCGCGATGCTGACGAAGCCCGGACCGCGCGGATCTTTCGGTTGAAGTGCGCGGGGTCCTGCTGTTCCCGCCGGGGCTATTGCTGCTGTTGCTGGCTTGAGCATCGCAGCACCAGGCGCCGGAGTCACCTCCATATCTGTAGCTTGTCCATTGATGTTGCTGCTGTCTAAAGCTCCGCTCTGTGGGTTTACTTGCATGCCCATCGGCAGCTGAATGCCCATGGGACCCATGGCCCCCATGCCCATTCCACCCATCTGCATACCCATGGGCATCTGCATCTGCATCCCCATCGGCAACTGCATCCCCATGGGCAACTGCATGCCCATCGGCCCCATGGCCCCCATTCCCATGCCCATGCCCATTCCCATCGGCATCTGCATGGGCATCATGCCCATCGGGTTGTTCGGGTAGTTGCCCATCATCGGCATCGGGTACATCATGAACCCCGGCATCATCATGCCATTGGCAGCAGCCGCAGCGGCAGCTGCCTGCGCGCCAAATGGACCACCAGCAGCACCATTAACACCAACACCATTGCCTGCGTTACTGGTTGCTGTAGTCGCACTGCTGCTGGTGCTGGTAGTGGTGGTGCCGGCGTCCGACGAGTTGTCGCTCGCAGTGGTCGAGCCGTTCGGCGAGTGCGCGTTCTTCCCATTCGGAGTCTTTGGGTCCGTCGACTCGGTCTCAGCTGCTCCTCCTAACGCCGCACCAGGGAACATGAACGGATTGAAAGTCGCCTTTGCGGCGTTGGCGGCGTTTGCTGTGGGCGTGTGCGCCGTTTCGTTGCCCTGTTGCTGCTGTTGCTGATCTGCTGCTGGGTCGTCGGCTCGCAGGTTCGGAAGCGCAGCCAGCGTCGTCGACCCCGCGGCGACCGCGGCCTCGAACGCGCTGTTGCGTCGCGCGAACAGGTCCGGCCGCTGGTGCTGCATGATCATGCCGTTGTGCATGTGCGCGAAGCCGAGCCAGCGCGCATTCTCGTTCGCCATCGCCATCTGCTGCTGGAGCTGTTGGCGCTGAAGCTGGTGCTGGAGTTGCTGCTGTTGTTGTTGCATGGTGAGTTGTTGTTGCTGTTGTTGTATGTGCGCTTGTTGTTGCTGTGCTTGTTGTTGCGCTTGCTGTTGTTGTTGTTGTTGTTGTTGTTGCATCCCATTTGGTGGCGTGATCTGTCGTCGCGCATCGCTTGCGCTGCCACCGTTTGCTTGCTGCTTGTCAAACACGAGCTCATTGTTCTCGTCCAGCATGCTCACAATGTCTTCGCTGAGCGAGCGGCGGTGATTGGCGCGCGGCGCGTCGCTCACCAGATCGTTCACCTGGTCGCCACCGCCGCCGCCGCTGGTGCTGCTGTCGTTGCTCTGCGCGCTCAACGGGCGGATGATCGAGTTGCCGGCAAAGCCGCTCATCACGTCGTACGCGGACGGCGGGATCATGCTCATGTTCATGCTGTTCATGTTCATGTGTTGCTGCTGCTGGTGCTGGTGCTGGTGGTGGTGCTGGTTCTGGATCTGATGGTG
>JAADVK010000185.1:0-39451 GCA_023334975.1 Globisporangium sylvaticum
CCATGGCCACCGCCGACTTCACCCGAGACCCGATCAAGGTCAACAGCAAGAACGTCGTGTACACGGAGGACGAGATCATCTCGCAGTACACGTACACCACGACCAAGGTCGAGGGCAACGTGGCCACCCCGCTCGAGGAGAAGTACACGTTCAAGACCGCGCGCAAGGTGCCAAAGGTCGGCGCCATGATCGTCGGCATCGGCGGCAACAACGGCTCGACGCTCGTCGCGTCCGTGCTCGCGAACAAGCTCGGCCTCACGTGGACCACGAAGGAGGGCGTGCAGCACCCAAACTACTACGGCTCGGTCACGCAGGCATCGACCGTGCGTCTCGGCACGAACTCGAACGGCGAGGGCGTGTACATCCCGTTCTACAACTTGCTGCCAATGGTGTCGCCAAACGACCTCGTCATTGGCGGCTGGGACATCTCGGCGCACAACCTCGCGGAGGCCATGCAGCGCGCGCAGGTGCTCGACTTTGACCTCCAGCGCCAGCTGGTGCCACACCTCGAGAAGATCAAGCCACTGCCATCGATCTACTACCCAGACTTCATCGCCGCGAACCAGGCGGACCGCGCCGACAACTTGCTCAAGGGCTCCAAGCAGGAGAACCTCGAGCAGGTGCGTCAGCAGATCCGCGACTTCAAGGCGGCCAACGGCCTCGACAAGGTCATCGTGCTGTGGTCGGCGAACACGGAGCGTTTCTCGGACATCGTCGAGGGCGTGAACGACACGTCGGCGAACCTGCTCGAGTCGATCAAGGCGAACGAATCCGAGGTGTCGCCATCGACGATCTTCGCGGTCGCCTCGATCTTGGAAGGCTGCACGTACATCAACGGCAGCCCACAGAACACCTTCGTGCCAGGTGTGCTCGACCTCGCGGAGGAGAAGAACGTGTTCGTCGGCGGTGACGACTTCAAGTCTGGCCAGACCAAGATGAAGTCGGTGCTCGTGGACTTCCTCGTGTCGGCCGGTATCAAGCCAGTGTCGATTGTGAGCTACAACCACTTGGGCAACAACGACGGCAAGAACCTGTCGGCGCCACAGCAGTTCCGCTCGAAGGAGATCTCCAAGTCGAACGTCGTGGACGACATGGTCGCGTCGAACCGCATGCTCTACAAGGAGGGCGAGCACCCAGACCACGTGGTCGTGATCAAGTACGTGCCATTCGTCGGCGACAGCAAGCGCGCGCTGGACGAGTACACGTCCAAGATCTTCATGAACGGCACGAACACGATCTCGATGCACAACACGTGCGAAGACTCGCTGCTCGCGACGCCTCTGATCTTGGACTTGGTGATCATCGCCGAGCTCGCGGAGCGCATCCAGCTCAAGAAGGAAGGTTCGGACGAGTTCGAGCGCCTCCACTCGGTGCTCTCGCTGCTGAGCTACATGCTGAAGGCGCCTCTGGTGCCACGCGGCACCCCAGTCGTGAATGCTCTGTTCGCGCAGCGTGAAGCCATCATCAACATCTTCCGCGCATGCCTGGCGCTGCCATCCGAAAACCACATGCTGCTCGAGAACAAGCTGACCAGTCTGATCAACAACCGCGCTTAAGCTCATGGGTCGTTTGCAGCTGAGCTGTCCACCGACAAACAGGTAGAGAGATGATTGATTGATGATTTGGTATATTGACGAAAAACGCGAATGAAGGATGAGGAAGGAGACGAAAGCGCATATTATGCAGTTGACGAAGAGCTCCTTTTAACGTTGAAGTCAGTGTTTGTGGTTTTTTTTTTATCTCGTCGTCTTTGACCATGCCATGTGTGTTTTTGGCGTGTTGCTACCATCTGATGGCGTTACCTGATTGTTCTTGGTGGCGCATGGAGCTCCTGTGATCCTCCACCCAAACCATTCCCCCTATGTGTATGTCTCTTGGCATCTCTCCATTAACAACGTGTGCGCGCGCACACTACTGCAAAGGGCGATGCTGGATGCTATCAGCTCTGTGTTTGGACGAACGCATAGTGGAGGTGAGTCCTGCGGCTTGCCGCGTTCATGCAACTTGATCGATCGCGCTTTCCCCATTCGCATTCAAGATTCGCTGAGGATGAGACTTATGAGACCCACTCCTAGCCACACGTCTTTCTTAGGGATGGAACCCCTGAATAACTAAACGATTTAATTAGGGTTTTTGATCCAAAAATATGCGCTCATTTTTAAGATCAAATTGAATCTTTTTAGTGATGAAGAGATATCACGAAATGTCGTTGTTACGAACAAATGTTGGCAGACACATGGTGAGATCAATTCAGTTGCCAACATGTTACAAAGGCAAAACTGTGAACAAAAGTCTTGGCAGCCGCATACTCTATTCAAGTGATCCGCCAAGATTTCGAATTGTTGTGATGGCACACCAAACAACGTGAATGCGTACATCGACGCTAAGAAAAAGCGGCAGCACTAGCGCAATATCAAAAATATACTAGTACTGATATACAAAGAATTAACTGCCTTTGGCTCAACGCACCCGTGCGTTGGCACAGGGTGTTGACCACGCGGCTATACGTAAGCACCTCCGACGCTACAACGAGCAAGTGAAGAAGGACTGCTCGCGTCGCGGTCATTATGGCGCCTTTCGTCGCTGCCACGGCGATGAAAGAGCGAACCACCTGCTTGATCGAGGGGGATGCGCGAAAGTGATTATAGAATGTGAATGACTGACAGTATCGCACAACTCCGTGCGCAAGGTAGTCATGGACAAGTCGCACGTCCCTACCGAGAGCCTTTAGGCATCAAGGTCCTGATTGCGATCTGCAGCACATTCAGAACGGCGGGAAAGAGGATTGTTATGTGTATGTATATCTTCGCCAACGTGCCGGTAAGGTAGTGCTTCTCGTCTTCTTGTAGTGGCCGTTGTTTTGGTACCCACGTTTTGCTTGTATGATACAGCTTGCGAGGGAGATTCTTGACCGCGATGGCAAAGGCATCGACGAGACAATCATATCCGATGCTGACACCGAAGGACCCATGGGATGTCAGCTCCGCCGCATGTCTGAGGTGAGTGAACAGTGCATCAGGAATGGTATGGGTTTGAGCTAATTATCGACGTTGTCGTGGTGTGCTCGCAGTATACCGACATTGTGCGTGCGCGCGATCGCAAAAGATCAGCGTCTGGCCTGTGAAAAACCCGTCGTGTTCCTACTTCCACCGCAAGTTTTGTGTGATAAACGACGTCCTAATAATAGACGGATCGGCGAACTGGTCGAAATCTGCATCCAACAATATCGCCGACCATGCTACTTTCCGAGCAAAAGACGAAACCACAGGTATGTAGAAATATCACTTTGTTGCAGACTGTGGGGTGTCGTGCAACAGAAAGGTGAACACACACAACGTGGGAGCTGGAACTCCCAGAACACTCAAGATGTATTTGCTTGAGAGATCAGGTTTGTAACTGAGAACTATGCATACGCACTTCCTCTGCAGCACTCGCAGCCAGTCGTTCACTTTCTGCTCGCGCCGGTCGCCCACGCTAACGGCGCGATCCAGGAAGTGGTCGTCTGGGAAGGGGGGAAGCTGCCTGTACTGCGTCTCGTGTGGGTGGTCCACACCACCGGCGAACGCCACACAGACGCGTCAATCACTAACCAGACAAAACACACATATGCTCAGGTACATTGATCTCGACGTTCGATAAGATGCTCGAAGCGTATCGCCTGCCTCTGTATGTGAAGGCGAAGCCTCCCCCAGCAAAGAATACAAAGCGCGGTTAGCCTCGAGAGAACGAGACGTACGACGAGAGGACGAGGCGAGCGTACGACGAGCGAGAGCAGGGAGCGAGGGGAGGCGCGAGACGAGCGAGAGCAGGGTACGGCGAGCGATGGTCACGGTGACGAAGTGAGCGAAGCACTTTTTCTTTTCATTTTTGAGTGTTTCATTGTAAGCAGCATTTTGTGGGGCATTTTAGTGCACCCTCACTCAAAGACCCCGTACGTGAATGACGAGCAAGATGCTTTGTGTGTTTTTGCTTTTAAAAAGTGGTTTATTTTTAATCAGCACTTTTCTGAAATCCAAAAACTTCTAAAAGATCGAAAGATCTGGCCACGTGTCTGTTCAGCTCCTAGCCTCCTATTAGCTGAAATTGATTTGTTCCTTTTGCGCTCCTATTCGCAGAAATTGATTTAAGCGAATCATGAGCCTGCATGCAATCGCACTTAAGACGAACAAAGAGAGCGAGAGTGCAGGTTTGGTTGCTGTTGTTGTCCTGCTGTCAGCTGCCCACCTCTCCACAGCAGCATTTCCGCATCAAGCGCATCGAACGCCAAGCTCATCAAGCTCAAGCACTCGCCGCTCCCCATCAAATACACACAGATACACAGTCAATATGGTACTTGAGAACTAAATGGCGCTCTGTGTGCGTGTGTGTGTGTGTGTGCGTGCTCACAAATGACCACGTGCTGACCTTTCTTTCTTTCTTTCTTTCGCGTGTATTTGCGCAGGCCGCCCCAGCGAAGATGCGATTGCGCTCGGAGAAGCACCTGAACAACATCACCAAGCGCGGACTCGTGTCCAAGCCTGAGAAGGTGAGAAAGCGATCCTAATTGATTGTGTGCTTCATTGCTATCAGTGGATGCTGATGCTAATGCGTTTGCGCTTTGTTTGGATACGCAGCAAGAGAGCGGATACGGCGTCGGTCCAGTGCTTTTGGGCTTCTTTGTGTTCGTGCTCGTGGGCTCGTCCGTGATCCAGATCTTGCGCACTGCGCAGATGGGATTGTAAGAAGCGGCGACATCATACACGAGTGAATGTGTTTTGTTGGTGGCGAAGCAGAGCGGCGAGAGAGCGATCGCAGCTCGAGATGTTCAGCGAGAGAGAGAGAGAGAGAGAGAGATGAGGGCGAGCTCTCCAATCGCGCGCATCTTCACGAAAAGCCATGCGTTAGGTTTTTATTCTTTTCTTCTCCTTCACCGAGAGGATACAAGCGAGCGAGGTCTGGATCTTGCGTTTAGCGCGTCGCCCGACTGCTGCTTCTCTGGAAAGATCTAGGTGATCTGTTTTTCATAATGGAACATTTCTTTATTATTTGGACGAGAGAGCTTGCTTCGTTGGCATATTCCTCAGCGGCCGCAACTTGGATATCGTCATCTGAACTCACATCAACTTTGGCAGATGGCATGACGAAGGGATGCTGCAAACGATATCAGTTTACTCGGCGTTCATTTTCAATTAGGTAGGTACATGGAGATATCTCTCTGTCCCTGCTTACTCGAAAGAACGCGATGATGCTGCTTCTTATCTCTCTTTTATGATTCGCTTTCTGTTCAAATACACTCACGCACCCATTCGGTTCGCTCGTTCGTTCGTTCGTTCGTTCGTCTACAACTCCGAGTGCTGGGACTCGGTCTCCTTGATCTTCTTGATGAAGTCCGCCTTCTCCACGCAGCCAATGCACTCGACGTTGCGCTCGCTCAGGATCTTCTTGAGCTGCTTGACGCGCAGCTTCGTGTAGTCTGTGTTCACGTCCGTCTTGGTCGCTGCTCATGAATAAACACACACACACACACACGACAGGGAAGAAAGTTTAATAACAACTTTGGACGAGGCAAAGGAAAGCGTTGAAAGTGACACGAGCGAGCAAGACTCACGGTAGCGCATGGAGCAGAAGTCCGGGTTCTTCTTCTCGAGCAGCTTGCAGATCTTGAACGACTCCTTGCTGTACGTGATCTGGCGCGCCACGTCCTTCTTCAGTGGCTCCAAAAAGTAGCACTGTAGCAAGACACACACACAAGAATGGCTCAGTAAGCTCAATTATTCCCAATAGCAAAGCCCGCCAGAAAAACGATTTGCGAAGACGCGTACCAGCTTGTTGTCCTTGGTGCTGAGCTTCTTGGAGCAGTACTTGCCGAGCGCGCTCTCCGCGATCTCGAGCTTCTTGCCGCCCTCCTTCTGCTCCAAAAGCGTCGCGTACACGCCCTTGACGTCGTCCACGACCTTCACGCACACTGCCCTCACACACAGAAAACAACACGACACGACAAATCAAATCGCCCATCCGTCAGTCTCTCTTGCCTTTCGCCAGCAGCTACACACACAGAGAGATACACGCAAAGACAGCTAGACACATATAACGTTACAAACGCACCTTCGCAGTCCTTCTCGTCCGCGGCGGCCTGGACATTCGGGAAGGCGCTCAGCACGATCGCGACGAGCGCGACCAACACGACGCGCTTGCAGCCCAGCATTTTGTATTTATCTCGATCTATCTCTTTTTCGTGACTTTGCTTTTAGAAAAGTATAAAGTATCCGACCGAAAGCAATTTCCAGAATGAACAAAAGGCTTCCTTTTTAAGCGCGCTGAAAATGAAGCAGCAGGAAGTGTATCGAGACTCGCTGAGTTGTTTAAGCGCGCGCTCAACAGATCTGACCTGCTGAACTTCCTCAATTTTAGCAATGCTCGCTATTACACAGGGGAAGATGTTATTAAATGGGACCTCATTCTGCATCAATTATGAGGGTTTATCGTTAGAAAAGGTTCTGTCGTCGATCGTGTCCTTTTGTGATCTCTGCTTGCCACGTGGATTTCGGCTGATCAACATGGATACGATGACCATCACTCTTTTACTTTACTTTGTTGAAATAATCTGAATTTCGATTCAGATCTTTTCGACAAATGGCTTGAGCTCATGCATGCGGCATCTTGCATCCGCCCGCGCCGCTTTGCCTGTATGTATGTACCAATAGAGATGCAGACACACTCTACTAATCCCCTCACGAGTAGCGCGTCTGCAGGTCATTGAAGAAGCCGCTCGTCATGTTCTTGAGCTTGTTGGCTTTGTTGGACACCGACGACTTGAGCTGTTGCAGCTGGTACGCAGCTTCATCGCCCATCACTATCCCAGCAAAAGCATGAGCACGAGTTCGTCAGCAAGTGTTAGCGCAGGCTTATACTCCTTGATATGGGAAGCTTGCACTTACATTCTGCCGATGGTGCGCGCTGGCGGCCGTTGCCGTAGAACGCGTCACTCGAGATGGACTGCGAGCCCTGGAATTTGTTGAGATGGTGCTGGTCCACTTGGGTCGCTTCGCTGCCAAAGAAGTTCGCGGACGAGATCGATTTCGAGTTCTTGTACTTGTCCAGCGTCTCCGACGGCGTGGACGATGGCTGGAATGCCGGCTTGGAGGCAGCTGCTGGTGGGGAGAACTGGTTCATGGAGCGGCCTCCAGCGCGCTCACTACAAGATACGCGCAGTTACACCACCATTATGAGTGTCAATAGAAACAAACCCAGCAGATCAGCAGTAGCAACGCAAGACGTACTTCTCAGCATCTTGCAACGCTCGCGCCAACGCTTCGTCGTCCTCAATCTGCTTCGTGTCGACTACAGTTTCCTGCACTGGCGCAGGTGGGTTCTGCATTTTATGACGTCAAGTGTTAGTGACTCGTTCGACTTGATCAAGTCTCATAGACAAAAACTGGGATCGCTGGGCTCTCACCTCGAATGGGATGTCGTCAAAGTCAAAGTCCGCGCCGCCTCCGGTCGAAAGCTTGGTTGCGCCAAGGCGAGTCGACTTTTTCGCAGTGCTACCAGTCGTTTTCTGTTACACGCACATTACAAAGAGAAATCAGTGCCAATATCGCGTCATACGCAGTAAATGACTTGCTAGCTACCTTCGCGCGAGACTGCAAGCTGCTCGACCCCAAGGAGGCCGACGCAGCGGCGTCTTTGCCCAGCAGCACAACCGGTCGCTTCACTTCCAGCAGCCCCTCCGTTGGCGCAGCTGGAGGCGCGACCGCGACCGCGACCGAGGGCGCCGGTGCTGCCGTGCGCTGGAAATGCGCAGATGACGAGCTGTCGTCAAGCGAGGCGAGCTTCACGAGCTCATCCAGTCCGTCGACGTCCTCGTCCAGCTGATCCTGCGCGTCGGTCTCGGGGGTGAGGATCTGCACGACCGCGGTCTTCACTTTCTTCGCCAGCGCTGCCTTGTACAGCTGCGCTCCCTTCGAGTTGTACTTTTGCTCAATCTGTTTTCCGTTTTCATAACGCAATACACATAATTAGGGAAAAGATACAGCACACAATCATGAAGCCATCCAAGAACAGCCCGTCCCTCTCATCGCAAACAGCAAAGCACGTACGCTGGTCATTTCGTGGACGCCGTACTGCTTGAAGAACTTGCGCGCCTCGTTGTTGCCGCCGACGAACATGAGCTTGAGCTGCTCCTCGGTCCACTCGTCCATGTCGATCGAGCGCACGAACGACAGGTGCACGCCCAGGCGGCGATGGTACCCGGAGCAGTCGAGGCAGATGAACACGCCGTACGTGACGGTGGCCCACGTCGGGTTGTGCTTGTTGCAGTCGAAGCATCCCTTGTTGGCCGCGGACGAGCGCAGCTTGTGGAACCACGCGTCGCGCACCTTGGTGGGCACATACACAGGCTTGGCGCTCGCACTCATCTTGTCTTTCGCTTTCTGTCTTTGGGAAGTATCTGTCTGCGTTGGAAGAGAGCCTCGCAAAAAATAACGTCAGTTTTACTGCTGTTGGGGTTCAGCATCGATGATCAAGTTGATAAAAATGGCATTCTTTGCATACAAATTGATAGATCAAGGTCTACTTGGTTTTGTTAGAGCTGACAAGACTGTAAAACCAATAGTGAACAATCGCTTTGATTTCTGTCGCAGCCTCGGTTACAAAGTAAACGTAACCAGGGGTACGTGAAGTTCAACTTGCCTTGAACTCGTTGATGCGGAAACCAGCATCAGCACGCATGGCATCACTTCTTGATGGCGGTGGCCATGGCTGGCGTCATGCGTTGTGTGTAGCCATGCATGGCGCTATAGCAACGCTGGAGGTCAAGGCAATGAACGCTGCCACCAACAGCGCATTCGCTTCTTGATGCCCATGACAATTCAGAGGCGCTCGATATATTTAGCCACGACCGAATGACGAAGCGACGCACATCAGTTTGGTGGCACGATACTGTTAGCATGCGCCACCAAACGATTTGCCCGCAATAGCATAAGAAACAGCAGCAGTGGCGGCAGCGCGTATGCAGCAGCAATCGCACCGCACGACACCCACGGTGTCGCCGAAGAAGAAAGCGCGGCATGTCGTCACGCGCCAGATCTTCGCGCTGCCAGCGCTGCAGCAGTTTGAGCCCGTGCTCGCGTCGTCGCCGCGGTCGTACATGGTGCCGACTGGTTCAATCCCGAAGGTCGAGAGAGCAGCAGCTACCACCGCCAGCAGCAGCAACAACGCCACAAGCGGCAGTCGCCCAAGCAGCAGCAGTAGCAGCAGCCGTGGTGCTGAAGTAACAGCGCCAGTTGCAGCATCTCCCTTGGTGTCGTCACTGTCGCCTGGACCACCTCATCACCACCAGCATCACGCGCCACCACATCGACCACCAAAAGAAAGAGAGAGCTCTTCGCCGAGAGGGCTGCTGCGACCGCGGCCGCCTCCACCAGTGGACATTTCCGCGCGAGCAGATGTCGATATATACCGGTACAACCAGAGATTTACGAAGCAAAGTACTCCGGCGGGTACGACGATCACTACGCAAGCAAAGTGCAAGCAGCGTACCGGATGAGCACGCAGCGCAAAACTATATGCAAAAGAAGCACACACGCATGCGCGCAGCTCGGCTTCTGCAAGCACTGCAGCGTGGTATCACCGCGAGAAAGCGCTATTGTGAGATGAAGATCGAGCGCGAGAAGTACCTCTTCTATGGTTCCCGCTCGAGTCTGCGCCACTCTACGGAGAGAATGGAGAACCCGAAGCAAAGAGCGCAAGAGATGGCGGAAGAGACCGAGCGGAGACGGCAGACGTTCCTCATGCAAGTTCTTGAAGGATACATCGCTGAGCACGGCGTCCCTGCTCCTCACCGAGTCTCAGCTGACCTCGTTGAGAATCTCTTCAACGAGTATGGCGTCGTTGTTGGATGTCCAACGACATTTGGTGAGATTGTTGGTTCTTTTCTGAGAGCCGATCCAGACGGAAAAGTGGTCACGCGGTGCTCAAGTGTCGGAATCAACGCACCTCGCGAGCCTCCGCGGTTGTATTCAACTCGACAAGTCAACGCAGCGCTTCTTTTGGGGTTGCGATCCCAGTATGATGACACTTTTGGGCTGTCGTCCGCGACTCGAAAGCTCGTTGCAGGTGATTCACTGAGTGGGCAACCTGAGAACGCAGACGAAATTCCTCCTCGCTGGCTTTTGAAGATCAACGCTCCGTTCCAGAGATCGAACCGGAATCGCTTGGCGGTGTTGCGCCTCTCGAGAAAAACTGCCGGTCGCAAGTCGTCGCATCTGGTGGCAAGGGATTTCCGGAACATGCTGTCGTCTGACTCAATGTCCAAGTTTGAGAGCTGTCGAGAAACGTGGGAATCAAGCATCCGAGTCCGACGAGCAGAGCATCGTATCTACGACTCGAGCAACAAAGATGAGGTTGTTCAGTGCGTGCTGGATCATCTGATTTCCAGCATCAAAGGTTTGTTGTGTTGGTGGCAACTCGTTTTTTCCCTTGTCGAGCTGAGAGTTAATTTATGATCATGCTCGCCTGATACAGACTGGGGCGTCGATCGGAGCCGTTGTTTGCGGGTCTCAACCTCTGTGTTCGGCATCGACAGGGAAAGAGATTGTCGGACTCGTGGAGGCTAAATTCAACGCTTTCGCGGAAGGTAAGCGCTGGGTTCACATGATGATCCAAGTGCAGGACACCATCCTCACGCTCGACCGTTTCTGTTTGATTCCTTTTCCAGGAGTGAACAAGCTGCACGGGAAGCGCAACATTCTCAGCCTTCGCGAAGAAATCGAGCAAGAGCTCGAAGATGTTGAAAAGCTCTTGGCTCTTCGCTGCCTCAACATTGGTCAGGACCACATTGTGACGGTTCCGCCAAGCGAGATCCTCCACATTGTCTTGAAAGGCAAAGTGGACGACGAGTACATCCGCCACGCGCTCCCAACCGTGTTGCCCATCGCGAGCATCGCAGACAAGTACGAACTAGTTCGGAAAATGGTGCTGGCATACGCGAATGCCTCGTACGGCGATGCAATCAACACAATCTGCTGGAGCTGCTTGGACGTCTCAGAGAACGTGACAGTCGAGTCTGCGCAGCTTCTCGACCGAATCACACGAGTGGATGAGCAACTGGGCGGAAATGAAGGCGAGCTGCATGGGATGTCGTCGAGACCTTCAACAAACGCGTCCCAGCAGCAGCACCATCAGTAACATCGCCATCTTCGCCTGTTGCAAGCCGAGCATTGTACCTGTTGACAGGAGCTCAAGCAGTCAAGTTTCTGCAGTTCCTTGCGAAAGTGGCGCATTTCAACAAAACGGTCCAGTATCGGACGCTGGCGCTGTTGAAGCCCTACGCAGACAAATATGAGCTGCATCGCTTGGCGAGCACGATTGTAGGACTTGACGACTATGCCATCACTTCGCGGCTCTTCGACGAAAGCTTTGCGCCTGAAGCGATCTACCCGTGCACTCGCTTCTGGGTCCAATACGAAGAGCACTTCGGACTGGACCAAGCCGAGAAAGCGCGCGCGAGCTGTCCGTTGATCCTCTCTGGAGAAAATGGCGATGACGAAGGCAGTGGTATTCCGCAGAGCACCATGACGCCTTGAGTTGCGGTGAAGAGGAATTCGGATGAACTTGATAGCGTAGTGGATACTGAAAAAATGACACGTGAAGACCTGCGAAGGGGTGAGTACAATAAACGTAACTTGCATTACTGCCGCAACTTGGTCTCTTCGTGCTGATGTATTAGCTCCTCAAATCCAAAGCGCGTTCTGCAGACGAACAGGTTCCAGCGATCAGCAATTGATTCACACGACCTGCTTGCACACGCCCATCTGCACAACACAGTCACAGACACGAGTAAAGAGCAGCAGCACGTTAACACTGCGCCATACCATCTTCTCAATACACTGAGCAGCAAACAATCGCGAGCCGCACTCACCACCACAGCTTGAACGAAAACGCCTGCAACAGCATACTCGTCCCATTTCTCTCTCTCCTGTTTGTTTCTGGGTTTTCTTCTCTTCATCGGCCTTCTGCTCTCTTCCTCTCTCTGTTATATTCGGATACTTGCTTGATCTGCATCCTGCATCGCTCTCTTCTTCAATTCCGCGTGCCGCTTGTTGCTTATTCGGACGCAGGCTTCTCTAAGTAGCCGCGGGACTTCTGGATGGACGCTGGGATCTTTGGGCCGTCGTACTGGTCCGTTGGGAGGCCGAGCGAGCGGCGGATCGGCACCACCACAAGCGGGAGCACCACGGCGACGGCGCCGATGGCGCACGACGCGACCACCACAGGCTCGCGGTCGGCGTAGAAGCGGGCGAACTTGGCGAAACCACTCATGCTTGCTGCTTGCTTTATTGCTTGCTTGGCGTCTCAGTATGCGGCGTCGATGATGGCGGCTCTGTTTTTCATGAGGGCGGCTGTCGAGGCTGAACCGCAGGAATCGCTGTGTGGGTGGGACCGGTTCAGCCATCGCAGGCAAAACCAGAGTTAACCGGTCCCGAACAGAAGCACCCTCGGAAAAGCGATATTTGAAACAAATAACGGGTAGATGGTAGATATGTTGCAAAAGGGACACGAAGCGACGCGGATGATACCCACACAACAACGACGCTTCATGATGAGCATGAGCATGAGCATTCGCCAGACTCCATACTCGATTGAGAAGCTCCACTCCGATAAGAAAGTTTACAAGCAGAGCAAGCCAAGTAAGTCACGTGCGTAACAACGAACTGCGCCATCATCCAGAACCGGCGCCACGACAAGAAAGGCGCTGGCGGTGCGAGCTCGCTGCTGCAGGACACGCGGATGCGCGAGATGGCCAAGCAGATGGGGCTCGACGCCAAGGATCTCGGCCACGAGTCTGCGCAGAGCCTCTGGCAGCTGCTCGACGACATGGCTGCGAACGACCCAGGCGCGTACCAGAAGTTCATCCAGGAACAGCTCAAGGACGGTCCGCTAATGGCGTCGCCCTCATCGTCGTCTCAGCAAACAGGGCAAGAGGCCGATGAAATCAGCAACAGTAACCAGACCTCCCATGACGCTACTGCCACCAAGCACAAGAAGATCAAGAACAAGAGCCCCATGGTGCTACTCCCACGCTATTTCGCGCCGTACCCAGGCTTCGTGGTCAAGTGCACCATGTTCCACACCGCCAAGTGCCAGCAGCGAGACCAAGCTCTTCCTCAACTGCTGCGCGCGCGAGATGGTGGACATGCCAAAGAACCCAAACTCGGGGAAGGACGTGCCCGAAAACACGCGCGCTGTACCCAGCACGAGCAATCTGGAGATCCCATTGGCGGCCGGCAAGCTGCGCGAAGTGGCGGATGTGGCCGGTGACGTGTGCGTCGCGTGCGATGTGGTCTTCCACCCCTGAATCATGAAGCGCTGTGAATGGGACGCCAACTTCAAGCGCGAGGTCATGAAGCTCGCGATCCAGTGGGTGCAGCAAGACACGCAAGTGCGGCTCGTCCACCAGATGGGCAAGTTCACCAAGAGTCGATACAAAGGCGGGAGCGTCGCTGCGAACGGGAGTGACATCGTCACGGCAAAGTTCCTCGTTGATCCGTCTGCGAACAACAGCAGCGGCGAAGGACCAGATAACCATAGCGAAGCCGCCACTCAGCAAGAAGGAAGAGCAGGCAACGCGACGAGGCTTCGACAGTCATTGAAAGCCCGTCGGAGCTGCTCAAGCATATCCACTTGAACCGGAACGAAAGTGCCGCAAGCGAGCCACTGGAGCGCGAACTTCTCATCAAACCTGCCCACGAGACGCCAAAGAAAGCTTCGTCAGCATCGGTCGACATACTGTCGAAGCCTCTAGCAGCGCCGTCTACACAAGCGGCGAAACCTAAAAGTGAGGCAAGCAAGAGCAAGTTGATTGAGGAACTAGATCCTGCCTCACCATCGCCATCTCCAGTAAAGCCACTTGACGCCGTAGCCAAGAAGCAACAGCAACAACCTGGAAACGCGAGAGGTGCTGCCGCAGTTGTGAAGAAAGGCTTCCTCCTCGGCGCAAACGCCAAAAAGAAAGCGCCGCTGTACCCGACTGGATCAAGCGAGGGCCACGCGCCGTCGCCGTACGTGAACTTGATCTCGCGCAGCAAAGTCGTGGATCTCAGCGACGTGGAGCGGCAAAAGCAGCAGCAAGAGGAGGAAAAGCGCAAACTCAAGGACGAGTTTCCGTTCCTCAGCACGCCCAGCAGAGGCGGAGTTCCAGCTTCTTCTTCTTCGGGCTCTACTGCTGAAGTGGACTGCGGCGGCTTTGAGTTTGAGCAGCTCTGCATGGACACGGATCCAGAGCTCAAGCCCCAGCAGCATCACGCAGAGGGGAGTGGCTCGGACACCAGCAGCGACCCTGCAAGACAGCTCTTTGGCGAGGGTTTCGAGGAGATCTCGAAATTCTTGGCCATGTAAGGTCTCGATCGACCACGCGGTAAGAAAAGACTCGCTGATGTGCATCAAAGACTCTGTTATCTATCCATAACATGTACGATTGTTTAACCAGACGTCGTCGTCTTGTATCCACACACGTGTTGAGAGCAAACAGCTCTCCTCGCTTACTGGCTGCTTTACCCTCTCACTTCTGGCTGCACAATGTTGTGGATCCGCTGATAGCTCATCAGCAGAAACGCGTTCAGCAAGCGCAGACTGGACGCCGTCGACGGGAAGCTCTCGAGGCGCTTCAGCAAGATCACCGTGTTGTACTTGACGCTGATCGACGGGTGGAAGATGCCCTGCGCGATGGTGTGGAGTCCGCCACGAAGCAGCGGCAGGAAGCTCAGGAACTCTTGCAGCTCTTCCTCCGAGTGCAGCAGCGACACGAAGTCCTGGTACACTTTCTCCACTTGGCCGTCGTCCAGCACGACCGTGTCCCCTTGAAGGCTTCGGATGTGCTTCTTGAGATCGATCCCCGTTTTTCCTACGTACACACATTGCAAAATCAAGTCATCCCACACAGTTAAGGATACCACAACATGGTCGATCATTCAACAGCAATGGTCCAAGAAGCAGTAGATACATCAAGGGCTAGCTCTCTAGGATAACATGCAGACAGAGTGGGAGGTGGATATATTGAACGCCGGCGTACTGAACTTGCGGTGTTTGCGCGAGTCGGTCAGCAATTTGTAGTTGTCGGTTCGAGCCCATTTCGTGATCCGCTTGTTGTTCATCGCGATGCGCTTCACCTGCGTATCCACGTCAATGTAGTTCGCCTCGCCGAGCGCAATGTCGACCACATTCTACATTCTCGCACACAGCACGTGACAACGGTTAGCGTGAGTGAAATAGAGGCGACAGCGTTAATCTCACATTAAGACCAAGTCAGGACGCACCTTGCGCGTGTACTCCTCAAACATGCATCGGATCCACTCTTCGTCGTAGCCGGCATTCACTCCATCCAGCACCTGATCACACACAATTGCATCATAAGCCAACAAGCCGAGTTCCTCTTCCTCCCACCAAGCACAGTATAAGTTGTGTTTCGCATATCCCCGTGAGAACGTACCTCGAGCACAAAGTTCCGATCCGTGGCTTCAAACTCGTCCTTCTCAGCTGGCGCAGACAGCAGCACCTCACCAGTGGAGATGTCACAGAGCACATCCCACCACTCGCGCTTGCTCTTGAACATCGGGTTCGTCACGCCCGCGATGAAACCCGGGGTCGAGAGAAAGCTCAGGTCCGTCAGGTTCGCGTACCTAGCAATATCAGATAGCCAGTCAAGGCATTTGTTGTGAGTAAGGTACAAGATCCAAGTCAAGCCAAAGAGTCCGATAGCAAAGCTACAACTCACGGAAACTGGCGCTGGATCAGCCCAAAGAGCGGCGGACACACGAGCGAGCTCATCGACAGCACGTAGTTGCAGACCTCGCCTACGCAAATGCACCCACACACACAATACATATCAGTCATGTGTGTTACCCATAACAGTAGTGTACTATCCAATCGTTGAGTCCATACCTGCTGGATGGTTGTAGCCGAGCACGAACACGCGCGCGCCAGTGAGCACTGCGTTGTAGAGCAGCATCGTCTGCTCGCCAAACGTCAGCAGCAGCTTGCGCAGCAGTCCGTCGTCGTACTGGTCGTCCGTGCTGCACAGCTTGAACTGCAGCGGGATCTTCTGGTCGTGCCACTGCGCGTGGGTGCGGAAGTAGAGCGACTCCTCCAGGTCCTTTGCGCCGCTGCGACCATTGCTGCTGACTGTTCGCTTGAGCAGGCGGCGCTCCATGTCCGAGAGATTGCGCGCGCCGCTCGTGTCCACTGCGTTGACGACCTCGTAGAGGTCCTGCAGGATCTTCTTGGCGTTGCCATCGTCTTTCGCTGCCGCGAGCTTCCCAGCGGCGACGCTGAGCACGTCCTTGAACGAAAAGCAGAACTGTAGAGCCACAGGAAACACACACACGAGTGATTATTCACACACGCCCATCTACAGCAGTGCCAGCATTATAATACGCATGCTATACCTTGTGGCGTGAGCAGATCGCGACGGCCTTAACCTTGGCGCCACGGCGCACAGTGGTGTCGTACGTGGTTTGCACGACGCTGAGGCAGTACATGAACTCCTTGAGCGGGTCCACTTTGGTCTTGGCCGCAGCAGGTTCTGCGCCATCTTCATCACCACCACCAGCTTGACCAACATCGCTGCTGTCGCGACTACTCTCAGCGCCTTGACCTTCTGCAGCTACTGGCGTCACGTTATCGACAGCGAGCAGGTGCTTGAACGCGCTCTTGCGGTTGAGGAAGAAGATCGTAAAGTCCTCCTGGCGGTTGTGCACGCCCTCCGGAAGCATCACGTCCGCGAAGAACTCGGGCGAGTAGTGCGTCAGCGCCGCCGGGTAGCTCTCGCGCAACGTGCTGCCTTTGTCGATGTCGAACTCCGCGAAGAGCACGACCTCCGCCATGCGACCGCCGGCAAGCTCGTCCGCCGTCGCCATTGTTGCCGAGGTGCTTCTTCTTTCGCCGCTTTGGCTTCAAGACACAACAGAATGGAGTCGTACTTTCGAGGAGAGGTAAGCGAACGTTGCGCGAAGGTTGCTGGACTGAACGTGAGGTGGAAGTGACAAAAGTGGACGACTGACGAGAGGAAAGTTGGGTGAATGTTACTGGAAGGTGAGCTGAACCGTTTTTGTCAGATTGAGAAATGTGCCACAGTCGTGCTTTTTCTTGTGGGGGTGCTGGGAACCAAGAGTGGACTGCAAACATACAAACTTCAAGACTAACCCAACACTGGAGTGTTGATGATGCAGAGCGACCTGAGTGATGCAATCCACGGTCACAGCACCTGAGCATCAGCAACACGCAGACTCTGCACACGTACAGTATCAAGACCGACCGATCACCAGAGACTTCTTTCCTGGTGCATTCAAGTCATCCGACATTCGGGCAATCAAAGTCGCTATCCTGTCTTGCTCTGTTTGAAAGTGTCTTCGCGCAACCTTCGTGCAACCTCAGCCTGCTGCTCACACATCCATCCTCCTTCGTCACTCTGTGCCATTTCAGCTTTTGAGTGCGTCAAGGCAAGCACATCGCGTCTCAAGTGATTGATCAATCAAGACTCGCCAGCAAAGACCACCAGACAGCATCAAAATGACCTTCGAACCGCGCCTCGAGCGCATCCAGCAGCTGCAGCAGCTCCCCGAGAACGCGCAGAAGAACCTCGTGCCCGTGTACCTCGATGCGGTCGCGGACCTGGACACTCCCGTGAGCGTGTTGCTCAAGCTGCGCGAGGGTAACACGCACTCGTTCCTCTTCGAGTCCGTGTCGCCGGGCGAGAAAATCGCGCGCTACTCGTTCATCGGCAGCGGACCGCTCAAGACCGTGGCGACCGGCAAGGGACTCGACTTTGAGGGCGACCCGCTCGTGAACCTCGAGAAGGAGATGAAGAACTTCCGCACGATCGACCTGCCGGAGCTCTCGGTGCCGATGACGGGCGGCGCGGTCGGCTACTGCAGCTTTGACGCGATCCGACACTTTGAGCCGCGCCTCGCGCCGTACATTGAGAAGCAGCGCGACGTGCTCAAGGTCCCGGAGAGCATCTACATGTTCTTTGACACGGTCGTGATCTTCGACCACGTCTTCCACTCGCTCAAGATCGTGTCGCACGCGCGCTTGGACACGGCCAACCTGGCGCAGGCGTACGAAGACGCCAAGCAGAAGATCCTCAAGGTGCGCGACGCGCTCGAGAAGCCGCTGGCGCGCACATCGAGCGGCTCGCACGCGAATGCGTCCCAGGTCGCGACCCAGAAGATCGATCTGGAGGCGTGCTCGAACGTCGGCCAGAAAGGCTACGAAGGCTTTGTGCACAAGCTGAAGGAGCACATCGTCGACGGTGACATCTTCCAGGCGGTGCCATCGCAGCGCATCGCTGTGGACTTGCCGAGCCACGTCAAGGCGCTGGACCTGTATCGCCAGATGCGCGCGATCAACCCGTCGCCGTACATGTTTTACTTGGAGATGGGCGACGACTTCCAGGTCGTCGGTGCGTCCCCAGAGATGCTCGTGAAGGTCGACCACGAGCGCATCGTGGAGACGCACCCGATCGCTGGCACGCGCCACCGCGGCAAGACCGACGCCGAAGACGACGCGCTCGCGCAGGACCTGCTCTCGGACGAAAAGGAGCGCGCGGAGCACATCATGCTCGTGGACCTCGGTCGCAACGACGTCGGCCGCGTCGCCAAACCCGGCTCGGTGCGCGTCGACGCGCTGATGAAGATCGAGAAGTACTCGCACGTGATGCACATTGTGTCGGTCGTGAAGGGCGTGCTGCGCGACGACAAGACCGTGTACGACGCGTACCGCGCGATGTTCCCAGCGGGCACGCTCTCGGGTGCCCCCAAGGTGCGCGCGATGGAGCTGATCTGCTCGCTCGAGGAAGAGCGCCGCGGCGTGTACTCGGGCTCGGTGGGGTACTTCAGCTTCAGCGGGTCGCTGGACACGGCGATCGCGATCCGCACGATCGTGGTCAAGGACAAGAAAGTGTACGGCCAGGCCGGCGGCGGCATCGTGTACGACTCGGACCCGTACGCCGAGTACGTGGAGACGGTCAACAAGCTCGGCTCGGCCGTGCGCACGATCGAAAAGTGCGCGCAGCACCTCGCGCAGCAGTGAACAATGAATGAATGCGCTTGCGTGGGGATTAGGAGGAAGGGAAACAGGATAAATAGGGAGCGCTTGACGAACGTACGTACACAGACACTTGCTCTATTGCACACAGCTATACAGCATTAACGTACACAACCACACGGCTCATTCGATGACCTCCTGGTGACTCGGCGTCAGTTGCCACAACCCATTGGTGAGGTGGCGGGTGTTATGATTTTTCACTTGGGTACAGTATGGTGGCGATTTGCAGTTTTGCATTTTTGGATCACACAGAGAGGCTGAAGGGAAACAGAAGAGAACGAGGAAAGAGAAATAAACCAGAGTGTGTGTGTACGGTTGCTGTTCCTCGAACCGGACTTGGTTTCAGTATGGGCATACTGAACGCAAGTGCACACCCCTCCCGCTCCCTCGCCCTCCGTCCCCTTGTCTTTCCCCATCTGCCCCTCGCAGTCACCCAGTCCGCATTTTGGATTTTACGTGCTCTCGCGCACACGTAGGGACGGCACTCGACTGCGCTCGATTCGAGCGATTGTTCATCACTCGCAGCCAAAAAAACCCATTTGCGCTCGAATCCCGTCGGTTGATATCGATCGATCGATCGATCGGCTCTGTGAGTGAGTGAAGCGAGTGATTCTCTGGCTCGTGAACAACAAACACAAGCGACAAGCAGTTTCGCTCCATACAGTACGTACGGTGGTGATACATACACATGGCGAAGCGTGACGACTCGGAAGCTCCGCGGCGCGGCCGCCCCAAGCGCAGCAGCAGCAATGCGCCGCCGCCGCCCAAGAGCCGCATGGAGATGATGCTCGCGGTCGCAGCGGCCGCGGACGCCCCGAGCGGCTCCACTCCGTCATTCTATCCGACGCAGCCGAGCTCCAACTTTCAGCCGCAACAAGTGTATCCTCCACAAGTGCAACAGCAGCAACAGCCTCCGCAGTATCATTCGTATGCGCAACTTCAAGCGCCGCAGATGGCGGACACTCAAGCCAAGCGCAACAAGCGCGTGAAGAAGAGCGACGAGGATTGGATGCCGGCTCCACCCGTGCCGATGGCGTCATCGGCAACTGTAAGTGGCGGCGGCATGAGCATCGGCAGTTTGATGGCGCCATCTGCGCCATCACCAGTGTCGTCGGTACCGTCGGTTGCGCCAGTGGCAACAGTGGCGTCGACTTCGAATATGCACAGCATCAGCAGTCTCACGAGTGGAACGCCACCGCCGCCTCCGCCAGAGTTCAAGATGCCCGTCTCGTCGGCTGGGTCGCTGTCATCGATCCTGTCGTCGTCTTCACCCGCGGCGTCTGCGCCGTCGCCAACTGTCTCGGTGTTTCAAGCAGTGCCGACGATCATCCAGAGTTTTGCGGAGACGGAGCGAAGGCGCAACAGCAATAGCGCTAGTGCGAATGGCATCAACACCGCCACCAGCAGCAGCAGCAGCAACAACATGAACATCAGTCTGCTGACACATGGTAATGGGAAAGCCACAAGCACCAGCACAAGCTCTGGTCGTGGAGGCAAGAGCGACGAGCGCAGCGGTCGCAGTGCGCAACTGACGATGCTGGATTTGTTCTTCCCAGACGCAAACGGGAAAGCAGGCAGCAGTGGAGCGACCGAGATCAATGGCACAAGAGACCCGACCAAGTCGCTGAAGAGGAAACGCCGAGTCGATGCGCCAATTCCTGGCCCTTCAAGTAGTCGGTCTGGCAGACGAGCGAGCGAAGCAGAACAATCAGTCTCAGCCGCAGAGTACGACATGCTGCGGTTTGGTGTGGATTCAGCAAAGCTCATCCCGCAGGGACTCGTCGACCGCGTTGATGCCAAAATGGATCGAGCGTTCATTTCAAGATTGATTCAAAGCCACGTCGACAACTGGATCAAGAGAGCGGGGTTCGGAAGCAGTTTCCTAACAGAAGTGACGACATTGCTGACTGCGTACTACCCGTGCCATTATCCGACCATCCTGGATGAAGTGCTCGTGTGTTTCCTGTTCAAGCGACCAGAGGTATGTTGCTATTTCTCTTGTTGTCTGTGTACAGTTCTTCGTGATCATGTTTGCTAACGTTCTTCATGAAAATATTTGTTGCAAACAGTTTATAGATTTGCTTCTGAAGCCAATGATCGAGAAGCTACAGAAGATGGGGGAGTCCGCTACAAGTGCGCGATATCCCGTGGTGGACGCGTTCGCACGGATCTGCTTTCAAACGGCTGCTGGTGGTGCATCCGAGCGATCTCGCCATGATTTCGCGTGTGAAGTACTGCTTCAGTGTCTGCTGGAGAAAAACACCGAGAAGTTCATTCTGAGCCCCGCCATCGCAGCGTGCGCCGTGAACTGCGGTGACGCCGTGCTGGAAAAGCTTTGGCGGCAAATTTTGAGCGCGTGGGTGGCATCTGAGACTGAAGAAGAGTCCAAGAAGAGTCGCTCTGGGATCAAGCTCTTGATGGACGACTGGAATATTGTCGATCCGATCCAGCAAGCCTTTGAGCTTCTGGAAGAAGAGAGGAAGACCCGTCTTCGTGGTGATCACGTTGGCGGAGGAAGTTGCCGCATGTCGAGTACGCTCGCTCGACTTGTGCTGCTGGACGTCAAGTTCAAGACTGAGGCGACGATCTTGTCGTCTTCAGTCATGCAGCAAGCTCTGGAGTTTTTCTTTGGACATGGAAGTACTTCGGAGAGCTCTGCGTTGCTATTGGACCGGGTTAGATGCCTCGCTGATAATAGTGACAAAGAGTTTGCTCATTTACTGAAATTCCTCGTAAATTCCACTGCAAAATTGAGCGTTAAAAAGACCAATTGGTTCTCTCGGCATGTGCTGCGCTTCCTCTTGTGCGATGAGCACGCCATTGGCGAACGCAAGAAGCTGCTCGCGGAGGTGGTGAACCGGTACATGCCTCTGCTGCTCGGAGCTTCGGACAAGGACGAGTGGCAGCAGAACCAGAAGCAAGCTTCGACCAAGTCTGCAGTGGCGAACAAGTCGAGCGAACAAGACTCAAGCGCGTCTCTTCTCAAGCCCAAGAAATCAACGATGGTGGAGCAGGACGATTCGTGCAACCAAGTTTCGTGGGACGCGTTGGAGATTGTCGAGAAGCACAGCGTTGCGGAAATTGTCGAGAGGATCGAGATCTTGCTCGACATGCTGGAAGGAGCGCACCCCGCCCATTCCGCCGCTTTTCTCGAGATCTGGACTGCTGCGTGGTCGTCCAAGGCAAATCAGACTGCCGTCCCGTGGGCGTATGTGCACGCGCTGGTGCTGGTTGCAGTGGACGATCGAACTGCTGAGAAGTATCGCTTCGTGCTCAAGAAATTCCAATCGCTCGTGAGTCAGACGTGCCGAAAGCACTTTCGACAGATGCGAAAGCAGTATTCGTCTGGAAAGCACAAGGCGGAAATCGCGAACAGGTTCACTGACTCGCTGTATTTATTACTCTCGTCGCCGAGCGAGTTTGCTCAAACGCTTCTTCGTGAGATCGTCGTTGGAATTCGGCTCCTTGAACGTGGTCACGGTGTGGCGTCATCAGCATCAGCTTCGCGAGAATTGTCAATCTTTAACAATGCGGTGATGGTGTGTCTCGGAGAAGGCAAGCGTGGGGAGATCTGGAAAGCATCTCCCAGTAAACGAAGCAGTCCACAGAAGAGCACACAGGGGACTCCAACACCAGCACACTCCGCTCCACAAACAGAAGTGGAACTCCGGGTTCTCGTGTCGCTTCTCGATTTGGCGTCTTTGGAAGACGAGACGGGGAGATTCGTGCGCGCTCAGCTATCCAGTCGAGCGACGGTGCGATTGCTCACGGGGTTCATGAGCGATGTTTCCGGGAACCGATACAAGATGCCGAAGCTCATCGATCTACTAAATGCTGTGATCTCTCAACGGCAAGAAGACAGCAGCACGCTCGGGAGAGAATGGTTCCGGCAGCACATTGTCCAGCAGCTCATTGTGTGCGCGTACAGTGCTGGAACCCTGGCGACTTCAGATCGGCTTGTGGGATTGCTGCAAAGCCTCGCCCAGAACAGCGTTGCGAAAAGCGCGGATCGTGGAAGCGCGAGCACTTTGCTCTGGGTGACTTTACGGCAATGCACGCGCTTTTGCTGCGGATGCAGTTCGGAGGCTACGTTGAGCTCCCTTCGAGTGCCAGATCAGCAGCTCCACGTCGCAACAGCAGGCAACTTTGCAGAGCTCGTCAAAGTGATGCTTTGCACCTCGTCCGCGTCAAGCGGGTTGTCGGTGAGCAGTGTCGGTGAGTTCGTCGAGCAGGAGCTCTCGTCGTGCAACGCAAATGGGACGCGCATGAACATGTTCTTGTTGCTTTTGCTGCAGAAGATGGCGCGGATCGAGCGTCAGCCTCGCTCGTGCATCTCTGCAGTCCAGCTTGCAGTGTTCTCCATCGGCGCGACGACGCGAGACCAGATTCGCATCCTCCAGCTCCAGTTGCTGAAAGCGCTCTGCTCTCGTCTCGTGGGGGTGAGAGATCACAGAGTGCCATCGAAGTCGAAGGCTGTAAAGGACACTGCAGATGATCGCAGAGAGTGGGAGGAGCTGGTGTGCAACGAGCGCTTGCGATCCGACTTGAAGCGAATCGTCAGCGCGGGAGACATGGGCTCACCAACCAGCAGCAGCAGCAGCAGGACGTCGATCGTTCTGGCGCAGGGGGTCCTCAAGTTTGTGGCAGAAGTGGATCGGAGCAAGCACGCCCAGGCAGTGTCGACAAGATAGAACGAGACACAAAGTGGGCATCGACACAAGAACTCAGCGAGACGCAGCGAAGAAGCCACGCTGACATGACATGTATGGTAAGCGAACGAACGAATGATCGTTGTGATAATAAGATGGCAGGCGCGTTTTGCCAAGCAGTTTCGTGTTGTCACCCCATCGTGTTGATGAGATCTGTGCTCATTCGTCGCTTCAGTTTGGTATGAGTTTGCTTGGTGAACTGATGATCTCTTGTCGGTGCTGTCTATCTTCAAATTCGTGCGGCTTTTGGGTGGCGCTAGTTGTTTGTAGTAGGCGTACCCAGCTCAGCGATTGGTTCCATCTCGCAGAATACCGATTTAAGGTTCCTGTTGACCGAGCGAATCGTGACCAAGCCGCACGCGCTTGGAAGAGGCGATCGACCCACCAGAACGGCTCGCAATGACCAATGATCAGATCTCTATGCAGCGTTAGCTCTCTGTGGGTCGCTGCCACTGACAGATCCCAGTCAGCAAGTTGCGGTAAAACCGCTGCGCACTCGGGATACGCGTCGCCGAGTCCTCCATCACCGCCCAAAGTGATCCGACGCGCTCCACCTCCTACAGAAGAGTACAAAACACATACCGCATCAGCGTCTCATACCAGCCAGGTACATCAAGCTCAAGTGTTAGTACGTCACCTTGGCTCGCCAGCGCGCGATTTTGCTTGGTCCCGCGAAGCTGTAGACCCCCTCCGGTGTGCGCTCTCGCTCAAGACGGCGGTAGTTCTCAATCACGAATTCGTTCGACGGGTCCGCGTCGCCCGCTCGGCGATAGAGCAGCTCCGCCTAGCGTGTTTTCCAGCAGCGAAGGACAAGAACGTCAGAGCCGAATACCTCAAGGTGCTCGTTGGATACAAGTTTGCTTTCTGCTCTCTTCCACCTTGTCGAACTCGTGGCAGATGCACTGAAGGAAGACCGCGTAGTTCCCCATCGCCTGCAAGCAACGCAACAACCAGTAGCAATCATGCAAGAGGATCAGCATTGGTTCTACCAAGAGCCGACCATTTTCGAAGCTTTGAAGGATGCACGAACATGGGCATTTTTCGGCTCGAGAAACATTTTCCAGCAAAAGCAGTTCTCTTCGACGCTTTTGAGGACATCGCACTCTTTCAAGGAACGATTATCGCGTAACACCTGGGCTTGGGCCTGGGCGATGAGGCTCTGCGCGCGCGGCCACGTCTGCTTTGTCGGGTATCTGCACGAGTAGATGAGCAAAACGGCGAGGCCCACGAGCGCTTCAACGTCCTCGGGGCGGATCTGAATAGCCCATAGAGAAAGAGAGAGCGCATAAACGATGTTAGACATTGGTGCACTTTGAACTTGGATTCGACCCACACTGAGAAGGTGAGAGAAATTGGTTCATGGACCGACTTTGAGGACGGCTTCGTAAACGGCGAAGGCGCCTTTGAACTGCGTGTTGGCAACGACGAAAACCAGGGTACTGTGAGTTCTTACACCATTCAGAATACTAGAAGTAGGTTGCCATTCACAGGACCTACCTCGTGCTCCATGATGTGGAGGTGGAAAGCGTACCGCTTCATGGCTGCTGGTGACAAGTCCGCTGACCTAGTTGATCTGTCGAAATCGCATAAATTGGAGGACGTGGAAGGCGAAACTCACGGCGAAGCCCCACCTTTTGAGAGCGGAAGTCGATGGAAAATACGCGAGAACCTTAAAATGATTCGCTTGCTGCAGCATTTTGACGACCACATGCGAGTCGTTGTCTTTTTTCCCACAGGTTTCATCGTCAGCAGTTTTGGGCTTTAGGAAGCGGACGGAGACGACGCCGTTGAACACCAGCTGCACAACCAAAATCAATTTCACAAATACCACAATACCCACACCACATGTCAGCAAGAGAGACGAGTGTGTCGCTGTGTTGCTGATCGAAATCCACACACTTTCAGGTATCGCACCTTGCCAAGCGAGGTCTGGATTGGGTTTCTGTAGTACTCCACACGATCACATTTCGTATGAAGGCAGAGCCGCCTGAGCATTGCGTTTAGAGAGTTGTCCGACCTCGTTTTCGCGCCGCGTGGACCGCGAGTGAGCCCCAGCGAGCGATTGCCCTGGATCTGAGATGTTTCAGAGTTTGAACCTCCGCGGTCTTCATCATCACCACTACGGCTACCGCAAAGCCTGGATCTCTGGGGAGTCACTGATTCGGGCTCACTAAGCCCACTGATCGCTCTTTCTTCTTCTTCTCGGACGAACTGGTCTATCAAGCCTTGCGGAACGCGCACCGACCGCCTCCAACAGGTAATGGGCTCCAGAATCTCCAGCTCGTACCATTTCTCTTCCTCCGTTGTCGTCGAGCCCTCATCAACAAATTTCTTCCGTCCGAGTACTGGTGATAGAGTGACAGAACCATTTTCATCCGTAGTTGCAATGACATCACCGGCACGATACAGACAAACCCGGACGCTCTTGGTCTCCAGTTGACACGCCGCGACACAAACCGGCCACTTCCGCTTCGCCCAGATGCGCTCGCGCCTCAGCACCCAGACGCGATTGATCTTCTTCCACTCGCGGAGCACGCGCAGTCAGCGTTGCATCCATTTCACAATGCGCACGCGCATCATTTCCACAAATGCCTCACGCTCTCGTCTCAATGTCCGCAGTGTAAAGCGCGCTTTAACTCGCAATTGCGCCTTGATGACCTGCGTCTGCAGTGCATGGAACGGCTGATACACTGCGGCTTCCTCTGCAGACTCTGGATCTTTGTGGCGGCTTTGCGCTCGCATTTCATCCTCAAAAGCGCCTGCAAGTGCTTGTTTCGGGTCGCGAAGCGCTTCCAAAGCGCCTGAATGCGCGTCGTCGCGCCGTATTCGCGCGCGAATTTGTGCAGAATGTCCCGTTTGCACTGCAGCCGCCACTCATTCACGAGCTCTTTCCAGATGGGCACCGCGCTCGGTGCGTCGAGCATCCGGTCAACGAAGAGCCGAGCCAGCTTGGCATTGTCGTTGTGAATGGCTGAAGTAGAAATTGGCTGGCTCTTGTACTTCTTCTTGGGCGATGATTTTGGATAAAGCATGAGGGCGATTTTCGTGAGCGCTTTAAGAAACCCGTCAAGGTCCATTTCGTAGCGCGAGCCGGCCGCCGTGTGGCTCGCAAAGAGGAACGCGACATCCCCGATGCTCAGCAAATGCGGTTGAATTCCGATTTCGCGCAGCAGTTTGCTGAATTTCACGCTGTCGATCGCGCAGGAAGGCGGGTGCGAGCGACACATCTGGTCGTACTTCTTGCGGAGCACACAGCTGTGAACGTCGGTGTTGTGGGGGGACGTCGTCCAGTCGATGACTTTGCTCCAGAAGTCGGCTTCGATCTGGGTTTCGACGCTTTTGCAGGAGATCGGCACGCGAAAGTAGGTGATTAGCGACTGGCTGGTGCTTGAAGTACTAGATAAGGACGAGCTGTTGCTGTAGCTGTTTGTGTGGAAATCGGACTGCGGGTGCGTGACGAAGCGCCAGATGTCCTGGAGCCATTTCTCGGGAGCTTGGTTGTAGTGTTCTTTGTGTTGGTGATGATAGTAATGATGACTGGGTTGACTGGGCGTGAGCTTGACGATTTGCCGCACGTATGCATTGCGCAAGAGCAGCAGCGCGTTCAGTGGACAGGACGCGTTGCGTTCACACTCGATCTGCAGTTGGGGACCTGATGATGATGAGTGGTCCCGAGCGAGTCTGCTGTGTGCCAT
Source organism: Globisporangium sylvaticum (assembly GCA_023334975.1). NCBI lineage: Eukaryota > Oomycota > Peronosporomycetes > Pythiales > Pythiaceae > Globisporangium > Globisporangium sylvaticum. The sequence goes on from JAADVK010000185.1 coordinate 27,485, forward strand.
GCTGTCTGTTGAGGATGACGGTAGCAGCACTCGAGCACTGGTCACGTGAACTACAAAGTCCTCATCATAGAGCACGAGGCGCAACATTGTCGAAGTTGACGGGAGGCCGCCACTGTTGAGACCACTAAAGAGTTCTTGGAAGAGCTCAATTGCGAATGGCGTTGAGAGTAGCGCGGTGGTCGCGCTCTGAACGTCTGCGAGCGCGTACAGCGGCTTCAGGTACTCCTTCTCGGGGTTGAACCTCTTTCAAAGCATATGACGAGGCCACACAATCAGACTGGGTTCAGAGATCTATCTCCACACAACAGAAGCCTACTATATCAAGGTTGTACACACACAGATACTCACTTTGCTTGGGAGAACTGACCCAGTCTCCTTTGCATGAAGCTGCAGATTGTCGCGCTCCAGGTGGGGAAAGTGGAGATAGCGTCGGTGACTGCTTCAGTGGGCTTCTAGAACCGCCAGCGCCATTCCCAGGGCGGTAATACTCGGTCCTCACAATCTCACTAGATGCTGGTGAAGCGTAGAAGAGGCATTGGAGCACCCAGGCAGCCAGCTGAGCGCTGATCGAGCTCACGCGCGCGTACATCTCGAGGACAACAGGGTACTTTGCCGTCGTCTTCACCTTCCCAGCCTCGCCATTCTTCTCGTAGAATGGCTCGAGCGCTCGGTACACAAACCGAAGTTGCGATTGAGTCAACACCGACTTTTTCATCTTGTGCATTCCATTCCCATGATGCTGCTGAAACCTCTGGACGCGCTTGCGGAGCTTTTCCCACGCTTGCGGCGCGTTCGTGAGCAGCTCCAGACGCAACAGGGGCCACGGCGGCGCCTCTAGATGTTCTCGCTGCTGACTTGTCTTTTGTGTGGAGAGCGAGAGCAAGAGGCAGTGGACGCACGCGAGCACGGCGTGGATCAGCGGGTGCAGCTGCGACGGAAACGCCGCGAGCACGCGCAGATCGTCGATGCTGAGCTGATTGAAGACCTGGAGGAGTTCTTGTACTTCCCAGGGCGAGAGCGACACCGCGAGCTTCGCGAGAGATGGCGATTCATGGCTCCCATCCATGCATCCAGGGTCGCTCGAGGGCTTTAATGATGAGAGACTTCTTTAATGGGAGTTCGGTGAGCCTGAAAGGCCGTCTTGCAGACCAAAGACAGCTACAGGTTTATATTTGTGTGATAGATGTGAGCAGGTTGCTTGAATAATCAAATGGGATATCTATTGAGGAATGCAAGTTGTTGATATATAAGCAAAGCAAGCAGTCTTGATAGGTTGAAGTTGTCGGGTTTCTGGTGCAGGTTGGCTGGTCAAAATGGGTCGCTGAGGTTGTCCGTAGCTCTTGGGTTCACATCCAGGAGTGAATGTACTGAGTGTCTGTCTCAGCAACTTGAGTTCCGAGTCAGTCAGCTCAGTTTTCATGGTCTCACTTATTAGAGCCCCGTGTTGACGAAGAGCTGGTCCTTCTCGACCGCAATGCTGATCTTGGAGCTCGTGGTCATGAGGAGCGAGCTGTCGCTCGAGTACGTGTACGCGCCAGAGCCGCCGGAGACGGACACCTCGGCCTTGCCGCTGATCGCGACCGTGGCCTTCTTGGACTTGCTCGTGTACTTGCGCAGGATGCCGACGGGGTGCCAAAGCCCTCGACGACCGAGAAGCGCTGATGCACGGCGCCACCGCGGTAGCCCAGGTACGCGGTCACGACGCCGTCGTCCGAGATCGGGACGACGTCCAGGGTCACCGGGTTGCTCGTGGTCGGAGTCGCAATGAGGTTGAACGTGGACGCGGCGAGGGGGGACACGGGCGTCACGTCCTTGAACGCGAGCGTCTCGGTCGAGTACTGGAGCATCTTGACGCTGAGTCTTCCAGACATGGACGGGTTGAGGAAGCTCACGACGAGGCGGTTGCTGCTCAGCTTGGCGAGGCTCGGCTTTGTGTAGAAATCGTAGCCCGAGCTCCACTCAAAGGTGCCGCCGACGTCGGTGAGCGCGTAGCTGCTGCGGAAGCTGAGCGAGCCACCGAACGTGGACACCGCCACGGTCGTCACCGGGAGCGCGAAGTTGTTGGCCTCGTCGTAGAACGCGATCGCGAAGACGGTGTCCGAGAGCATGATCGCCTCAGCAAAGTGCGTGGGCTAGAACCGGGTCTGGCACACGCGGCCGTGGAGAACGCCGAGACGGACTTGTCCGCGCTCTTGAACGTCGCCTTGGTCGCGCAGAGGCCGCTCGCCATGGTCGCGCTTCCGTCCACCGACGTGGTGAAGTACGGGATCACGAAGGCACCAGCCGAGTCAATCGCCAGCGGCTTGCCGAACTGAGTACTGGCCGTCGCTGCGGCACCGTCCGGCGCGAACTTCGGCTTGTCGGCCGAGTACGTGATCTCGCGGGTCGACGGGTCTACCATGCCGACGGTCACGTGCTGCGAGAATCCTGCCGCGACGTACTTGTCGTAGTACGCGACCACGAACGCGTTGAGCCCTGGGAGCGGCGCGACGAAGTAGGTCGACGAGTACTCGGCAACCTTCTGGCGCTTGGTCTGCATCACCGTCGCGGTCGTGCCGTCGAGCATCACCGGCGTGACCCACGCCGCGAAGGTCGGCTTGCTGTACGGCTCCTGGCTCAGGACGACCGCGAGCGTGTCCGAGAGTACCGCGATGCCGCGGATCGACTCGTCCAAGATGATGTTGCTCGTCGTCACGGCGGCAGGCGTGATCTTCTTGTCTGTGGCACCCACGGTGAACGTCGTGAGTACGCCCTCCGTGATCTTCTTGGTCGCCATGTCCGTGCGCGTGTAGCTCATGAGGTTCGTCGAGTAGGAGCTCTTGGAGACGCCCATCGGCGCAAAGTTGGCGTACTCGTAGTAGTAGTCGCTCGCGCTCAGTGTCAACGCGCTCAGGTACGCGGTCGTGCCGGCTGGAGGAGCTCGAGAGACTCACGACATCGCCTTCTTCAGGGGACGTGCCGGTCGTCGCGGCAAAGTTCTCGAACGTGAAGCGCGTCGTCGGGCTCGGGCGGTTCACGAAGTGGAGGATGTAGAGCGCCGTGACGTTGCCGAGCACGAAGATCACGAAGAACGCCTGGATGAGCAGGTGCTTGAAGCTCGAGGAGCCAGCCGCAGCAGCTACAGCGCCGGTGGTGGTGGAGGTGCCGCCGGCAGAAGGCGCGGGGGTCTTGTCGAGCTTGACTTGCGAGGGATCGACGGGCTTTTGAGGGTCCATCATGGCTTCAAGTTTGCTTCTTAATGAGGCTGAAGGTGCTGGAGTTGGTTGGTGGTGCTGAGGGAGAGGATGCAAGTTGAAGAGTGAGAGATGGGCTGAGCTCTTGAGCTCGTAAGAGCAGCAGCAGCTCAAGGTCCTAGGTTTCATTCAGATCGCAGGCAGACATGAGACTGAGCAGAGTAAGGCAGACGGAGACTAACGGGGTCGACTGGCTGGCTTCTGTAGCAGACCTTGGGGGCGTTGCGCATCCATGTCAAAAGCTCCCAGCTTGTTTCGTAGGAATCTTATTTAGAGATCCGAAACCCAGGTGGGGATGTCGTTATTCTTTTGTTTTCCCAAACCGCCAGACTTCATGTGGTTGTGTTGATGGGCATCATGCGAGTGAGCGAGGTACTGTATTAGTTTAGTTGGCTGGCACCACCGGGATCAGGAAGCTAAATTGAGAGCGCCAGAGACTGAGATGACAGACACGCATCCGAAACCAAAGGCTGTGGTGGCTGCGACGAGGCGAGGCACGCCCCTATTGCGTCGGCGATTCGCTGGCTATAGAAGGAGCGAGCGAGAACGCTGAGCTGAGCTGAAACGGAAGTGATCACGTGGACCATTTCTCCGGTTGTATTGCTGCGAATCCAATGTTGGCCTCGAAACGTCGCGAGATAAAACGTTTTTATTGGATTGAATAATATATATTCTAATCAAGCTACTTTATCCAAAGAAATCTGTTTTACCAAAGGTATTTAATCATAGAAAACATGCTGTACCAAGATACTTTACTCGTAGAAAATAGTTTTTAGGTCCACAAGCTGATGCCTTTGTTGCAGTTGTGATGAAAGGAAGCGAAAGGTTGTTTGTTGGAAGACAGCAAATGGCGTGTTCAGTAGTTTTACGTGGTCCACTTGGGACACGCCATTCGTCGACAGCCAGCCAAATGCGGCAACCGAAGATTGGCTCTGAATCAGAGAGCTTCTTGCGGTGCCAGGCTTCGAGAAGTTGATACTGCAGCAAGAAACATGCCAGCTAACCTGACGTTATCAGCAAAAGTTTCCAGTGCGCGCAACGTGGCATTAGTCAGGCATCACTCCTCCATGACAAGGACTACTGTCCTCTCTCGGCCGTGTCGCCCTTGTTTTTGCGTGGAGCTGGACAGCATCTGAAGCGCACGCTGACGTTCTGGTGGTCTGGGTCTTGCTGGAGGAAGCTCATTTGGAGAGACTCTTGTCAAGAAATGAGCTTTCAAATCTGCTCGAGAAGATCGCTTTGTATCCGAGGTTTTCCGTGGTCGCTGAACCCAAGCAGCAGCAGCCGTCGCCAGTCGTTGTCCGTTGCTGTTGCTGTTGGATGGTCCAACAAATCCTCCCATGTTTGGTTGAATGGTTTTCCTTCAAGAAGAGTCCAGTGAGCACCAGTGTGGAAGGAAAACGGGGAAACCTACACTTTTAATTCATGGAAACAAGTTAACAAAAGTGACGCGTTCAACATGGAAGCGTGAAGCACCAGGTGGAGATATATAGGAGGCATCTTAGGCCGCAGCTGCTGATGATGTGAATATCATGTTGCGTGTGGCGCTTGCACATGCTGCAATGGTGCTGACTGAATTGGCATATGAGGAGCAAGAAGAGTTGACTTGCGTCTCCTCAATTCGCTTCCAACAAGTATTTTCCAACAAGTCCCCTACTGTACTTTTTGAGTTGTTGAAGACCGGATCCCTAGCCCGCTCGTCTGGATCGATTTTCCGCCAATGAATGGCGCGGCAGGCGCGTTCCAGCAACTGAGGGAGGAGGAGCCCATTTACGCAACAAACAACTCGTTCACGTCCTGGACACACCTTTTTGTATCAGAAAGTGCACTTGTTGGACCCAACACAAAGTGATCCTGATCGCTCGGAGCGCAAAGCATGGACGCCGCTGCGCTTGGCTGAGGCGAGAGAGTGGGAGGGTGCCTTGCGCGCTGACCTTTTGCTTGCGGCGTCTCTCCAAAAAGGAGAGAGGAGAAACACGTGATGTGATGCGGCTGACTGGATGCAGCAGGTTGTGTTGTTGGATGACCGACAGGTCGGCTCACTCAACCACTCAGCCAGCCATCCGCTTGCGCGCAAGTTTAGCAAGCAAGCACTTGCGCTTGCGCTTGCTTCCTTCCATTTTTTTCAGGGACTTGCGCGCTCGCTCAAGCGACTGTGCTCCAACTCGCTCATTCTGCAATTGGCGTCCTCGAGCTCAAGCGCACCAACCAACCAGCACAGAAGCAGAAGCGTCACCTCATCACCATGAAGGCCGCGTCCAAGGAAACCGAGGTGGAGAACCTCGCGCTCACGCCGCGCAACGGCGGCGACTACGCGAACACCAGCTCGTCGGCCGCCGCCGCCGCCGCCAGCGACAAGAAGCGCGCGCGCACCGTGCACATCGGCGTCGTCGCGTTCTTCCTCATCAACATCATCGTGCTCTACATCCTGCACTTTGCGGACCGCGGCAACTCGTCGAGCTCGGATGCGATCTCGGGCCAGTTCTCGTCCTCAACGCTGGCGTCCGCGTCTGCCAGCTCGTCAGCGTCCTCGTCGGCTTCGGCGCCTAGCGAAGGCCACGCTGTGAGTTTCACGGCCGACGGCAAGCTCGCCAAGGGTGCCGGTACCACCGCGTACCTGGCGGCCGCCACGCTGCCAGCGGACCAGAAGTCGATCCAGTACGTGCACTTCGCCAAGCTCGGCGTGTCCAAGTCGGTGTACAACACCAACTTGATGTCGTACCAGCAGGGCTCGGCGCCAAGCATCGAGAGCGTCATCACGACTGTGAGCAAGACCGCGGACAAGAAGGAGCTGAGCATCGCGGCGTACGACGCGAAGAACGTGATCAAGGGCTCCACGATCAAGGGCTTGACCACGCTCTCGGACTCGTCGGCGATCGCTGTGACCACCACCACGGCGTCGGACGGTCTCTCGTACCTCGTCGACGTGTACCCGATCTCGATCGCGGACTCGACGGTCTCGTTGGGCGAGAAGACGTTCGCGGTGAACAACTCGGCCACGAACTTTGTCTCGCGCGTGTCGGCGTCGAGCTTTGCGATTGCGTACTACGAGCCGTACTCGTCCTCGGCCGTGTACTACCAGCGCGTCAAGGTCGGCAGCGTCGCGGACGGCAAGGTGTCGTTCTCGGACAGCCTCGTGTTCGGCAAGGCGAACGGTGAGACGTCGACCACGATCGGCCACCCACAGCCAGTGTTCAACACGAGCGACCGCTTCACGATCCCATGGTTCGTCGACTCGTCTAGCGCGACCAAGGACAACCGCACGGTTGACGGCTCGGTGGGTCTCTGCCTGACGACTGCCAGCTACGACGCCGCCTCGAAGGCGCTGACGAGCCTTGGCGATGTGTGCAACACCGACTTGCAGCCAGCGTACTTCATCGACTCGACCCAGCTCTCGGAGACCGTCGTGGCGCTCATCTTCTTCAACCGCGCGGACAACTTTGCGCTGACTGTCGCGACCGTCGAGTTCTCGGCGATCTCGGGCATCCCAACGTTCCGCAGCTCGTACGTGATCGAAGAAGCCAGCGGCGCGTTCGACTTCGGCTCGGCGTACGGCTTCTACCCACAACCAACGCTCCAGGCGCTGAGCGACAGCCGCCTGGCGGTCAGCTTCCTGAACCCATCGAACTCGGGCAAGCCGAGCATCAAGGTGCTCAAGTTCTCGAGCGACCTGTCGATGAGCGACGTGTCCCCAGTGCTGCCGATCTCGAACAAGGACTTCTCGGTTGCGTCTGCGGACCCGAAGGCGTACGGCGGCATCGTCTTGGACATGCTCCCGCTTGAGGCCGGTTTCATTGCGAGCTACGCCGGTCTGTGGGCGGGCACCCAGCACCAGCGCGTCGTGCTTGTCGAGTCGCTCGGCAAGCCAGTCGGCGTGGTCTCCAAGGTTGACGGCTCGGACATCTCGGTTGCCACCTCAGGCACCGTGGAAGTGTCGAGCAAGTTGACTTCGGGCAGCACGTACTACGCCGCGACGGACGGCACGCTCTATGCGCCATCGAGCACCACGAACGACGAGTTCGTGCTCGTGAACGACAACAACGTCGTCATCTCCAAGGACGCGCTCGTGGGCGTGGCCGTGAGCGACAAGAAGCTCTTTGTCATTGCCTAGGAGGTTGATTATCCATCCATCAGTGTGAATATGCTTTCTCTTTGATGAATTCGTTAGTTGAGCGTGCTTAGTAAGTATGCAGCCATCACCACAAACAAACAAATCCATGTGATTATTTTTCTCTATCAAGCGTGGCTGTTGATGCTTGCAACTCATGATGTGTGCACACAGATAGGCAGATACGAGTAGGTATATGCGTGTCGATTCCCAAATGGAAGGTGCCACTCGCGTCGCCTGCAGAAACACCATTTTAATAGAACTATTGCTGTGTGTATTTAGTATTGGCTCACACCCAGCAGCGATTTACGTCTGTCCATAGAAGAAATTGCAGTTCGAAAATGGCAATACCAGCGCATTCGTCACAACTGACCTTCTGATTATTGACTAACGAGCAACAGTGGCGCCAGACAAGACATGATGGCATGCCACGTGAAGATCTGCGAGGTGATCGCACGTCACCAGAGTGGGAGATCGGGTGCGCATGGGACGGAGCGGCGCGTGCGGTAATGCAGGAGCACGCGAGCAGAGTCGGCGCGGTGAGGTCAGCATGGAGGCACGTTCCTAGCGCGTCTGCGATTCGCCAGCGCTCAGACTGGCGCCAGACCCCCAAAAGGTGTGTGTGTGTGGAGAGGGGGGGGCATAATTCAACAGGCAAAGCTTATTTCCACCACAACAAGGAATTTGCAGGAGAGCAGCGCTGTGGAGCAGGTGTTGGCTCTCTCACAGCAATGCGTGCATGAACATCGCGCACATTCACCACATTCGCCATCGCAATGAGCGTTGAGGCCAAGGTGTAAGTTATGAATTCCGTTGCGAAATCGCAACGGAAAAAATATATGGTGCCAATACACAACGTAAATAACCATCCAATCAAATTGCTGTATTCTCTTAAAATCGTCTTGACCAAAACTTAAACAGCGTTACTATCGGAAAAGTCGAGGATCTTGACCGGATTTAAAAGAGTGAGTGTTATGGAGTATTTTTTTTATGTTTCAAAATCTTGGAAGGTATCCACCCCTCTCTAATAGCATCAGCTGACGATGAAGTCACTATCGTAGGCATCTTTTGGTCGTAAATAAAATACTTTGTTTCAAGAATGCTGGCGTCTTGAAGGTGAGAAGCAAGCACACAGCGATCTATTGCCACCTTCTCTCTCTCTTCCACATGTTCTCTCCTCTTTCTCTCGTCAAAAGATGCTGCGCTCGGACGATCTTCCAGCATTGGCATTTGCTCCACACGATCAAACGACTCGAATGTGGTGAGGTCTACAATCGCCTGTTGTGATATCTTGCCAGAGCTACTTGAAAGCTCACATTGCGCCACAGCCAACCATCGAGAAGCAAGAATCCTAACCTGACCAACACGGTTGATAAACGTTATATGACGCTCGTGTATTAATCGCCCATGCAAACTGCTCTCTCTTTCTCTCTCTTGTCCATTTAAATAGCCCTCCTCCTCTTAATTTACGTCTCTCTTCATCTTCATCTTCTTCTTCTTGCTGCTTCCCACGCTTCTGAGCATTCAAATGTCAATCCTCTCTTCGTCTCCATTGCTGTTGCTGTTGTTGCTGTTGCCGCAAATGCTCCTTCTCGTCCAGCAGTCGCACGCCCTCGCTTCCGTTTAGCCGAACGAGTTCTCAAAGTCGTTGAGCAGCGTGCGCTGCTTGTGCTTCTTCTTCACAATGTGGCCACTGCCAGCGTCGACAAAGTTCTTGCACCGCAGTGAGCGCAGCGGGACGTCCACGCGGTGGCCCTGCGACGCGTTCAGCTCGCTCAGCATCTGATAAATATACGCCTTCTGCGCGCTCGACGACCTGCCGACGAGCAGCGGGCTCTCTGCGAAGAAGAACATGGGCTTCACTCTCCCCTCATACAGCGAGAAATTCGTGTCGGAGCGCGTGTGGAAGCGCTGGATCAGCTCAAACGGCGTCGCACACCCAGTACGGAGCTTCGCCATTGTGGTTGCGGTTGGTGTCTGCAACACATGAAGAGCAACAAATGAATAACCCTTTAGAACACAATGCCAAGAGATACAAAGTCACCAAGAGAGCACGTTGAACGTACCGCCATGAAGAAGCCGAGTAGAAGCCCGTCTTGCTGCATCACAAACATATAGCGACACTCAAACACGTCCAGCAGGTCCCGCGCGCGAGTCGCCGCGCTGCGTCCACAGTTCATGAGCGTGGGCGACCACTGGTGGTACAGCGAGCGGTTCCACATCTCGATCTGGACGTCAACGACGCGACCAAACACGAGCGACATCCTTGAAAAGCCAGGCTGGAGCGGGTGGTGCGTATTGCAGAACGACGTGGGCTCGCTCTTCTCCGCCATCATCACGAGTCCGCTCGTGTCCACTTCCTGGCGCGCGTTCGCCGGCGGCGGCATGCACACCAAGTGCTGCAGCACGTAGAGCTCCGCACGCGTCGACACTTTCGCGCACATGGACGCGAGTTTCTGGAAGAGCGACTGCGTCATCTTGCTGCGCGGGATGTAGTCGTAAAAGAGAAACTGTAGCGGCCCGAAATGGAACCCGAGCGCCAGTACCGCGTACGCAAAGTACCAGATCATGACCAGCAGCGAGAACGTGTAGTACGCCGAGCCGTGGAACGTGTAGTCAATCTACAACAAGCATACAAACAAACAACAACCATTAGACCTTCATACCCAACGACCCACACATAGATACACACAGCTAGTCACACATTTAAAGCAACACCTACCAGCTTGATCTTCATGGAGCAGTAGAGCACGCCGATGAGCAGGCGCGTGGCGGGCGAGAGGAACGTGACGCGGCAGCCGCGCAGACAGTGCTGCGTGATGCGGTAGCCCACGTACGTGGAGAGCGACTCGGCCACGAGGAAGTAGATGGAGAAGAGCTCGTAGTCGAAGGCGAAGCGCGAGAGGTCGCCGCCGCCGGGCACGCCCGCGCGCAGGCGGTCGTCCGGCGGCCCGTAGAGATGCTGCGACGGCCACTGCGCGTCGTAGGCGAGCGGCGGCGCGTTGAACCACGCGGGCCCGCGCCGGTAGAGCGGCTGCATGTGGTAATGTGGGTACTGGAAGAATGCGTTCGTAGTGGTGGTTGGTTGAACTTGCGCTTGGTGCGTTTGTTTGTTGTTGGCGCTTGCTTGTTCGCTTGCTTGTTCGCTTGTGGCTTGTTTGTTTGCTGGCCAACACGCGCGAGTATTTATAGACAAGATGTGATCTTGGTATCCGGACATTTTTCGGAGAGGAGAGGAGAGGAGAGAGAGGACGAAAACGAATCAGAAGCCAGTGCCTCGTCGCAACAAGGGGGATTGTGCAAGAGAAGCAGGTGTTTTCGTGTCTCATGACGGAGAGTCCAGTATACTAAAAACAGTGAAAGCATCGTGTCTTGAAGTACGCTTTCCTGGGTCTCTGTTTGCTAAAAGAGCTGTTTTGATGGGTGTCTTGGTTGCGCACGAATGGAAGCCGCCACAAAATTTGTTAGACAAATCAGGTGACAAAAGCGCTGCAGAAAATGAGTGAAATTCCAGATGGTGGACATACTACGCACCTTCCATTTCATCGGAGCTACTTGAGAATGACTTTGAATTCTGAAGCAATTTCTGTATCTGAATTCTAGTTCATTCTGATTTAGCTCTGGCTGGTAGGTACGCCAACAACGGAGAAAGAAATGCTAGGTTCGCACCTGCCACCTTCAAATAGGAGATTTGTACTAGAGCGGAATGTGAATTTACATTCACATGTTGTGTCTGAGTCCAGTGATCGCCCAACTGGAGAAAGCGCAATCGTGGGGCCAAGATAATGAAGCAAGTCTCTACATATTTGCGGCCGCTTTCAGCCAATCAGTCAAGTTTCGCAGCTGCATTTCTTGCTCACGTTCAGCAGTTTTCTCACCAATTGCGGCCAATCAGCCTAGCTAGTGAAGCGGTCGAGAGGAAATGGCTCCGAGTCGTGAGTGAGCGAGATGCTCTGGCACCCATTACAACACATTTTACTATGTGCGCCACTGTTCTCACAACTTCACGCACTATCCAAATCGCACTTAATACGAGCATTACTTCAAAGGATCCGCACAATATGTCCTGAAGTTGTCCTGGCCATGAAAGCTCCGACCCTCCGACCTATCTTACCAGAGAAAGAAAAAATGGTACATGAGTGGTACAATGTACCGATAACTGTACCATGAGACATGATCATTGTGATAGGTTAATTGATGGGTGTGACAGTTTTGTGTGGAGCAACGAGGCATGAGGAAAAGCCCTGAAAGCGCGTGGTTGACGAGAAAACTGCAAAAAACTGTTTTTGGGGAAAACGGGAGTGAAGTGGGCCAGTATCAATGTGCGCAGGACACAGCAAATTCATAAGTGAGGCCGAAAATGCAGTGGCGGGGTCCACTATTGAGGTGAAATTGAGCTTTGCATCTCAGCCACACATGTAAAACCTCAAGTCTGTGAATTAAACCTACTGTGGGCGACAAGGTGCGACAGACAGCACAAGAACAGACCCTGTGGCGTGGAAGCGAAGCCAGGCGCCGACAGCGCTCACAAGCCTGCATTCCCTCTTTTGCTCGCTACTGGAAAGAGCACCCACCCCCAGCGTTTCTGCAACTCGCATCCAGCACAGAAGCCAGCGCAGCACATCA